>CAMOHE010051003.1:5864-24496 GCA_946598075.1 Artocarpus hirsutus
TAAAAAAATATTTGTTGTTGTTGTTTTTTAATTTAGGATTTTTTTTTTCTTTCTAGAACTTTTTTCAAAACTTCTGGCTTTTCTTTTCTTTTTATAGTTGTTTTATTCTTAAATCTCTCATGTATCATTCACGTGCTCGAGGTTGTATGAAAGTAGATAATTTGTTAAAAAGAAAAAAGTTAAATCCGAATATTCTAAAAACATAAAGGCAGCTAAACATCTACAAACAAATGTCATGAAATAAAGTAAAAAGGGAATATTTTGAGAGCCATTAAAAGACCTTCAAAACTTGGTCTTCCAATTCAGTGCGAAAGAGCCCTTGAAGCACATAATATATGCTCGTTAGGTATTCTTTGTTTGTTAGTTTTTGTTTTTGTTTTTTTTTGTAAGGACTGCATATTGGATCTTTGTTCACTAGCTTTTCTTAGTTTACAAGTAACATCATTAGGTAAGAGATCTCTTTCAACTCTTTATTGCTTTATTAGTATAATTAATTTGCTAATTCTTTTTCGCTTTGCACTTCCTCTCTTTTCTAGCATTTTCTCCTCAAGAATTCCTTTTTCCTTTTGGACTTCCTAGGAGAGTTGGTCCGGATTAATAGACTTCTCTAGTAACCTAGAACGCTATATAGAACTATAAATGATTGGGCCATAATGATTGCTAATAAATACACTTTTGGTAATCTAAACAAACAAAAATCTTGAAATGGACGCTCGAACACTGGGCTGAACCCAGCCTTATAACATTTGTTGCGGTGCGTCCAGTGCTAAATGTAACAAATCAAGATCGAATCCACGGTCCACCCAACAAAACTACCCAAATGGTTCTCCTTACTTTTGGGTGACATGATCTTATTTAGAAAGCAGTAATTTACACATAACAAGAATGCTAATTATGTATCATATCTGCCGGTGGTCAGTATTATTAGTTTATCTTTTTAAGGTTAATCCCACAAATGATCTTCAAGGTTTACCCTCAGTCACACTTTAGCTCCTCATGTTTAAATAATCCCACTTTAGTCTCTAATTTATTATTTTGTTTTAGTTTCAATCCCTATGTTAGTTAGGTGATAAATATTTAGTGGAAAACTTCTAACATATTTTACTTTAATTCCTAACCTATTTTAACAAAGAGGCAAAAAATAAAACAAAATAATAGATCAAAGGCTAAAAGTTGAGCATTTTAAAAGATTTTTATTAAATATTTATCACCTAACTAACTAATAAAGAAACCATAATTGAAAAAAAAGAAGAAGAAGATATTAGTGAGTAAAGTGAGATATTTTGAGACCGGTAAGTTTCAAGAACCTTCTGTATGATTAACCCATCTACTCAAGCTCAGATTGTCATGTGGTGATTACCTGGATATTCCTGAAACACACTTGTGTTGTAAATATGTAAAGGTGTAGTATTGATCACACGTAATTGATTAGTATTTTCTCTTTGCTGTGCACTTGGTAATCAATCAGATCAGACGTGTCTTTGGTGGATTAATTCATTTGAAGGGAATAAAATTTGTAACTATTTCTTTTTCCTCTTACATATATTCCAATTACCAGTTTTAATCACCTTTCCCATCCTAATTCTTTCATTCTTTAACATTCTTAATCCGTAATAGGACGCAAATGCAAATTAATAATCAATTAGAGACTTAATAGCATTTATTTAAGGCTTCACCCACCCCTACATATACATATATACGTGTGTATACATAAGTTTGTATATCGATCGCCAAACGTGTATGTCTAGATCAGCCCTATCAAACAATCAGCTAGATTAGGGCGCACGCTAGCTAGTACTTCTTTGACTCGGATGTTTGATGCATAATACCACCACCATATCATGTTCTCAATAATTAGCCTTTGGAATTTGGTTTGCTAGCTTAAATGCTTTCACTGTGCAAAACGCTCATTAATGGGCGATGCTAATTTGGTCATTTTAGGGATATATATATATATATATATATATATATATATCTTGATGCTTCCTTCAAAAGACAAGCAGTACTTGTTGTGTGGAACGGTAATTAGCCACGCAGCTTGTAAGAAAGTTGAATGCAATATGTACAATCTCTAAATTAATCATTCCTTATATTACTATCATCGAATACGAAGTTTTTTTTTTTTTTTTGGAGTAAAATTTAAAGGCTTCATATTTATTTTTGTTTGTCTGTTTGTTTTTTTTTTTGTTTTTATTTTATTTTTGCCATACATTAGATACAAGGGTACGTAGGGCTGTTTTGCGCACATCAGGAAGGCGAAAACATCTGAAATATATATATATATATACACACACACATATTAGCGCTTCTTATTATTTTTTTTTTCAGTCATATGGCTTAAAATTTTCCATTTTGCTCTTCTGATACAAAATTTAGGCGCTGATACAAAATTTAGGTGGGTTCATGTGAAACAAAAGGCAGGCTTGATCCCAGCCGTCCATTAAAAAGGAGACAGGGAGAGACAGACTATCGAAAGACAGAGAGAAGGAAAGTGACGAGGGAACATATACAAGACCATTGGAGAGTGCGCAGAGGTCATAGCGTGCTACGATACTACAGGAATAAATCCATAAACGAACCTTAATTCTTTTCTCCCTCTAAGATTAGTCCTTTTAGTCAATTTTATCTCATAAATACTTTTAAATTTTAAAAAAATATATATTATGAATAGCCTTTCTGTTAAATTTTGTCTTACAAAATGTCCTTAAACTGTAACACAAATTTCTTGTTGAACTCTAATGTAATCAATGCTAATTTTATCATTCCGAATTTGTTTCTCTAAGCAACCATCCAACTACCAAGTATTAAATAAATGAACAAAAAATCGATTCTAGTGGCAAAACTAAAATTGGAAGGACATGCTATATCATTTAGCACATCATTAGAAATAGCAAAATTTTGTTCAATTAATATACAAATAGTAACATGGGATATAGCATAAATTAGAGACGCTCTAATTAAAGCAAGTACACAGAAGGCTTTGAGGTGGGATATATAGGGAAAAAAATAATTACTACAATGTTTAATATACAAACAGTGATGACGTGGGATATAGCAGGCCTTAGAGATGCTCTAATTAAGCAAAGGAAAGAGGAGGGTTTGAGATGGAATAGGGAAAAAAGAAATATTAAAGAAACATCCAACAAAGTGAAATAGGAATATTATATGTAGCAGAACCCTCAGGTGAATATAATTTTATTTGAAAAAAAAAAAATTATACCATGAGTATTTTTAAAATTTTTATTTTAAAAAACATATAAAAATATTTTTAAAAATTCTCAAAACAAAACTAAACTAGGCCATATTAGGCCATATGCAGTAGGATGCTCACGTAGACTGGCAGACGGATCTAAATTTTATGAGATAAGCACTAATAGGACATGCGTCGAAAAAGGAACATGTAGCCATATGTGGACTTGATTAATTGCAGATTAATTTATTATAATCCACATGTATTATTAAAGGGTCTCACAAGTGTCATGAAAGCTGAGTTTTCAAGTTATATATATTGCAAAAGTGACAATACCAATGCATCATGCATTGCGTGGCTGCTAGTCAAATATTGTATTCACAAACAGATATTAAATCCTAACTACGATTAATCAGTTCATAAAAAAGGGCTCGTTCAAATTAATGCCATATATATATATATATATATATAAAACAATATATCTAAGCTATCGTTTGCACGATCTTATGCCTCTTTAAAATATAATTAGGTCAGTTTCTTTCAGTTCTATAGGTGGAATACTTTGAAATTTATTTCATATATACAGAATATGAACAAAGAAGAATGGCATCAATAATTTTTTTTTTTATCAGGGAAAAAGCTACTCACACGTAAAAAAATAAAAGGAAAAATAATATTGGGAACTAGCTAGAAATTAATGCACAAGTCATCTAACTGTTTGATGCTGGCCACAGATCTGAATATAAACCAAACCACTATATAAGTTTTCAATCCTTGTACAAATTAAAGATATCCATATATGATGTGAAAGAATTTAATTCAATTGAACAATTTTATTGGACCATATTGGTTACTTGATCACGTTACATAACTACTAGTGTTGGCAAAGTCACAAACGCATGAAACTTCCCCCACCTTGGCGATATTAAATGACAGTGACCCACATGCACATATACTTCTGTTTTGCTCAACAATACAATTGAAGATGCTCCCTCCCGTACACTCTTCATTTATTGGACTTATTGATTTCCACAACTTCCAACATCCATAACCCTCCCACCCACCACCCCCACACCACCACCACCCCACCACCAACCACCCCCCCCCCCGGGGGAACCGACAACAACAACACACACAAAAAAAAAGGAAGAGAGAGAAAGAGAGAGAGAGATTATTTATCCCTAGAAATAATTAAAACAACGCTTGAGCAGCTTATTAGCTAATATTAGCTCAAACGCCTATATCTTTTAACAATTACAAAGAAAAATAAAACCAAAAAAGGAAAAAAAAACATATTAGAAAGTGCAAAAAGCTGAATTTAATGCATTTTTTTCTTTTCCTTTTTTTTTTTGGTTTCATATTTTGCGCAACATGAAATGAAGAAACAAAGTATATTATAACTATTACCGGCGGGCAAGTACGATTTCAGAGCCAAGCCTGGCTGCGTCGCGGGGCACCAACTGGCCCTGCGCCAGCAGGAGGGACTTGTAGATCTCGACGATCATCTTATCATCGTACTCCTTGAGCGGGCCCTTCCCAAACCCTGGACCAATTCCGTTGCCACACACAGCGCTTCCATATCCAGTGCTACATACCGGCGAGTTAGCGAATCCGAGCATTAGCTTGACGTAAGCATCACGAAGCCAAACCAAGAGCTTCTTCGGCGACGGCACTCTCCTCAGGAACCCCAGTTTCGGGGCGATCCGAACCCGCCACGCCCTTTTCTTCCGAGTCGAACCGAGCTCCGTTCGGCTCACTCTCTTTCGCTGCCGAGAACCTGACCCGTTTATCCTCTTGTAACCTCTCCTCCTCCAGTAGCCTCTCAGGCCTTTGTACATGCTTGCAGACTCTCCTTCCATTTTTGTGTTTCTCTCTCTAGAATGTTTAGAGAGAGAGAATGGGAATAAAGGGTAGGTCGGTATGAATTGAAGGTGTACTGGCTTAAATTAGGTGTGTACTGTATATATGTAACAAGATGTATGATTTGATATATGATATTTCATTGTTTTGTATGATTATGAATCTCGTAATGTGAAATTTTTATTTCTAAAATGGGTCATGTAGAATATTTTATAATGGAGGAGGTGGCGATCATAAATGCGATACGCTATGACGCGCCCACTTTTCAGTTTTCTCGCGGGAGTCGCTGTCCTCATCCAATGTGGCTCGGCATAGCTCGTGCATCACACGCATGCATAATCACGGCCGTTCATTCTCATTTTAGTTCTTTTTTTTTTTTTTCCTAGTTTTGTTAAAACCTTGTTGAATAAGGATAGTCGTTTTGGTATGATAAAGTAGTCGAAGAGCATGCGTTTTGTGTGCTCAAAGTAAGGATCTAAAAAAAACTCAAAAATAGAAAAGATGTTTTGAAATAAAAAAAAAAAATGTTTTGGGAGCTTTAAAGGGGAAAATACATTTCTAAAAGCAAAAAGACTTTTCAGCTTAAAAAACGTTTCGTAAAAAAAAAAAAAAACCGAACCGTATCGAATTTCGAACGCAATGTGCGTACTATGCCAATTATATTTATGTTAACGATATATATATATATATATATATATATATATATATTATTGAATTTAGTTGAAAGTAAAGAGTGGTTTGTCCCCCGAATAAAATTCTGAAGTTATTTAAGAATTTAGAAGTTCACACATTAATGATAAGGTAGTTTTTTTTAGTATGTTAGATTCTTATTTTTCTTAAAAGAGGGAAAATTTTATTTAGCTTCTTTTCTTTTCTTTTTTTTTTTTGAGGAATTTTTTATTTAGCTTCTTAAGTGAATAAAAAGGGGTTAAAAAATACTAAATTTTACTACTTAAACGGCGTTGGGAAGTTTTCCTAATATTTTCAAATGGTTATAATAAATATATGTTTATTTGCCGTCCTTGGCAAAATAAGCAATAAATAATGTCTTGTATAGGACTCGAAGTTACCCACTTATATTATTACGTTTTTTTTTTTTTTGTTTTTCTAATACATAAAAACATCATTGTCTTGTGCGTTTTTTCTAATACATAAAAACACCGTTGCTGGGGGCCGCGGCGCCCACCGCTGTAATATGTGCAAAATTTACACACAGAGAATAGCCCCGCGGCACCAAAAAACTGCTGTCGTGGCACTTTTTTGTGTTGATTTGCATTAAAAAACTTTGTCTTTAGACATGTTCCGGACCAATATATTCGTTGGTTGTGTACTTTCATACAAGCTCAAGCATCAATTAGCAATGAATACATCCATTACAAGAGATATATTGAGACACCAATAACACCTTTACAAGTGAAGAGATATCTTTACATTTAATGAGGTACCTTTGTATAAAAATTATATGGATTGATTTGGTTATGACTATTCTTCAAATGACACCTTTGTCTTTGTTTAATCTCCAAAACATTACAAAATTTATATTTTGTTCTAAAACACTATATTATTGCTAAATGTGGTGTTCACATGTTTGTTGTATCTTGGGATAATTTACCATAAAAAACTCTCTAGCAAACTTCAATAAGTTGAAGAAAAATAAAACCTTTAAAAAAAGTGTTCCTACATGCCTCAAACATGTTTCCATTTTTCAAAATTTCCTAGCCTCTATTCTCTCTTTACAACAAAATACTCCAACAAGATATAACTCATCTTGAGTCTTTTCTATATGAGTCTTTTCTATATTGCTAAATCATATTGTTATGCTACTTATTGGAGACGTCCTCTCTATCGTTGGATTAAGCGTGCATTTGTATCGTCCCTGTTTCTATGGCTTGGATTTGACACCGAATCCTAGTTTTAGCGGCTCTTTAATGAATTTTCATTGTCGTTTGCCTAAAAAAAATAAAGCAAATGAAAAAGCAAAAAGGCTGTGACGTCATCTTTTATGTCCTATTACTTTACAACAGAAAATCAACAATCCACCGAAAGAACAAGAGAATCTGAGGCAATTCTGCTTAGATGATAGAAGGTATCACAATAAAACGCCACACAAGTCTTTTAACCGAGCAAAAACCTCAAAAAGTATTGAAAATTGAACTTTAAACCATAGTAAAAATGTATCTAGTTTGAAAGACTTATAGTAATTTTTAATATATATACATATATATATTTAGAATAACAAAATCATATATTGTTATGTTTTATGCAATAAAACACTTAAAAATTATTATAATAGATTTCAATTTTTATTGTTTGTAAAATATTTTATATTTTTTGCTTCATTTCAACATAGCTGTTAAGATTGTGTTATATGTATTTTAACTTACCTTTAAAAAATAAAAAAGATAAAAAAAAAGGTCATTTTAAGCGTTGCACCACTCTATTAGTGATTATATTATTGTGGTTTTTTTAGTGGGGTGTGAATATGGCATGAATTAGTGTGGGGGTGTAGGGAAGTTGAGGTAGTTTTCCTATGAAATGATATAGGTAGAAGAAAAGAAAGAGATGAGCCAGCCTATTATGCCTCTTTGGTTGGTAGACCATCAAGTTTTATGCCTCCAATAGGACCCAGTGAGCAGTACTCCCACGCAAACTACCATCTTGTACACCTTTTTTTTTTTTTTTTTGGGAATCAACCATCATGTGCATTTGGACGCATGTAATTAATTTGATGACTGCCTATATGTACAAATTTTGCATAACAATATTATATGTAATCTGCCCTAAAAATTTACAATTTTACATTTTTGTAAGAAACCAGTTATATATATATAACAAGTATAAAATTAAAATATGATGGCAGAGTTATGGATGGTTAAATTAACTTTCATCAAACTCTATGAAATTTATATTCTTTTAGATTTGAAAATACCATGACGTTCTTCAAACCATTGTTGAAAATTTAACCAAGAACGTACTTCTATCACCGACTGCAAAAATAAAAAAATCCAAAGGCCTACGCATGCCCATTTCGTATTTCTCGTTAGATTTAACATCGGTTTTCCAAAAAATCGATACTAAAATTGACCTTGTCTTGTCTTTTGAAGAGTTTTTTTTTTTTTTTAGTAGTAGTAGTAGCAGCAGTGTTATTTATAAATATCTAACATAGAAATTCAATGTGTATATTTTTTGACCGTGTAGAATCAAGACTGTTTTTTCTCCATCACTGCTTCAGATTTTTCCACTATGATGCGAGGTGGTGAGGGGACAAAATCATTACAAGGAGTTGAAATAATATATCATCGTTTATCAAGCTTCAGTTTTTCACGTGGCTGGGTCATGATTCATGAGTTGATTAAAGGCGTGGTCGAGTATCACGATGAGTTTGATTCTCAACATCCACTACCTCTTATCCAAGTGTCAAGATCATTTGGCTCGAGCTCCTAAACCTAATCGCTAACTAACAGTTAACAACATTTTGCAACAAGGCAAAAATTGCTTAACAACAATTTACTTTACTCGGTTAATCTAATTAACAACCATAACCTTACAGCAATATATAATAGCTATGATAAATACGTGTTTGTTTTATCAATATATATATATATATATATATGTATATTTTATTCTCTAAATCACTTCTCGGTGGTGTAACTACTGTGGACTGCATGGCCATGTGCATGTACGTATTAATATAGTACTTTTTTTTTTTGGGCAAATCGTGCGTATTACAGCTCTTAAATTCAATAATATATATCATATATATGGTAAGGGAACCATATTAATATTAAAATTGGTTAGCCACTGATCAGGAGGGGCAAGTCAAAGAATCTTATGGTTTGCTTTCCTCCTTATATTGCTGGCGAATCCAATTCCAATTCCAAGGCTTGCTATGTGACCAAGCAATATTTTAATGAAAATTAAAGCAAATTAATGCATGTAGAGCCTATATATGGAGAGAGAGAGAGAGACAAAGGCAAGCATAAACTGGGGGCTGAAGCCCCCTCAATTTTTTTTTCCTCACTTATATAACATACATATTTTTAAATTAGACACTTAAAAATTACTAAAATTTAGACAAAACGCCCCTAAAAAATTGAAATATATAATCTTGCACATATTAGCCCCTCTAACAAAAAAATACTACCTCCGTCACACGGTATATATATGTATGTGTGTGTGTTAAAAATGTCATATATGTATGTATCTTTTTTTTAGTCCGTTCAGCCCACTTAGATAGTTTATGACTAATTGATGCAAAATGTATGTCTGCTTCGTTTACATAATGCATGAGATGACGTTATAATTTTCAGGTATGTTGTCAACCCAAAGGCATTGATAAATTAAAGTTGGAGTCATGTTATTATGACTTTGTTTTAGTTTTGGAGTCATGATATTATGACTTCCTAATTACTAATGTACGATTTTTGTGGAATTCAGAGCAGAAATAATAGTCCTCATGAGCATTAATAATACTTGGTATTTGTTAAATTTCCACTTAAATAATAGGCTAAAATAGTGTGGGGTCAAGTTTTTTAGTTATAAGAAAGATGGTGACGTGAAAATGAGCAAATTTTCAATGAGATGAGGACTTCAATCTTCATGGCAGTAGGGAATAGGGATTGGCATTGGGCAATGCCATCCAATGATTCTTTAGGTGCTGACAAGTAAATGAAAACGAGTCACCTAGGCTTTCTGCTATAAAAGTAATATAAAGAAACCAACTTCTTAACTCTTTAATTTGGAATTATAAAAAATTATTTCGGTGGCTAGTTGACGAACTTAATTTCCTTCTTTTATTTAGTTTGTGCATTTTAAGATTAGCTAGTAATTGATGGTCTAATTTCACACATCCGTTGGAATTCTTCTTTCATTTGGAGGTGTCTTTGATAGGATACGAAAACAAAATCAAAAATTCCATTTCTCTTCGATCCAAATTAAACATTTTTTTCCTGAAAGTTGTTCTTAAGAAAATAATTATTTATATATGAAATCTATATAAAACTATGTATTTTACTCTAAAACCATAATTGGAGGACACAAGACCAGAAAAATGATCACCAAACACCATCTCAGATTCTTAATTTATCGGGTGTTTGGCAAAGTGGTGGGAACTGCGGTTCCCACCACAAACTCAATTATGAACAGTATAAAGCTCTCACATGTTACAGTAACAATAAAAAAAATTGTTACAATATAAAGCTCTCACATGCTTCAGTAAAAGTGATTCTCATCACTGGTTCTCACCATCTTCCAAACACCCCTTTAGATGAGAAATCCTCTAGTAGTCTAACACCGTATTGTATGTGCTTAATTATTTGCATACTAACTTGGACCCATACCAAATAATGGATTAGTTCCATACAGATATAATATGTCACACTTGAAATAAAGAATTAATTCGTATTGCATATCAATCTATTGGGTAGTTTTTTATTAATCGCTGCTTACAAGCTGGATAACCACTAAGGCAAAATCTCGCGTTATCATTTGTTATTTAGTGGTAATAATAGAAGTGTAGAAAAGACAACACAAGAACCTCTAATAATACAGGTTCAAAACTAATTAGTTGGGGTGTGGGCGACCTAAAGAAAACGACTTGAGCAGACAAATAAAGCAGCCAAGATTGGGCCATACGTCTTTCTAATTAACTACTTAAATTTTAAACCAATGGATGATTGATCCAATGCTGGTATTGAAGACCTTATAAAATTCATTGGTCCATATCAATCAACAATAACATTCTCAACGCTGACCAACTTCTTATGTCATAGTTGGTATCACTCGCTGGCTGAATAATTGTTTACTTGATTTATTATTTTCTTTCGTGTGAATAAACAATTAAAACAAAAAGATTTATTTTCAATTAAAAGTGCCAGTTCGGGCTCCCGACACAATTCATACAGGATAAAAGAGAAAATTGAGACCAAGCTGGCCTAACCCTATTGATGAAAAAAGAGGCCCAACTCGACTCTAAGTCTGCATGGCATTATGGTTGGGCCAAGTAAAGCCCAAGCTGCACGAATTTTTATAAAAAAATTTTAAAAAATAAAAATAAAAACAATTATATAACCGAGTCAGCTCGTTAATAGTTTAGGCTAAAATCTTCAACTCAACTCGGCTTAAAGCTTAGGCCAAGTTCGGGCCAAAAGAGAAGTCCATAGACTAGACCAAACAAATTGATAGCTCTATTTTAAGAGGAGGCGGGAAATAAGCTATCATTAATTAAGAATAAAAATAAATAAACTAAAAAGGTTTAATAGATAGTGAATTGCCCAATTAATTTTAGATCTATATTAATTAATTAAGATAATGACTAAAATACCTAATTAATACCTTAACAACCCTTTCCCCTCCATCTTTCTTTCTCTTTCCCTAGCAACTGCTTTCTCCCGAAGTACTCCCACCGCTGCCACCCAACATCACCTCTATCGGAGCAACATCAATGGGGCACCAGTTGCTACCCAACCTCGCAATCAAACACCGAGATTGTGAGGAGCCAAGTATAGTTGTGAAGCAAGCTTTAGTCATCGGGAAATGCTTCAGTCACCAAAGGAAGCAAGCGTTGGAGTCGCAAACAGAGAAGATTCATGCCAAATTCGTGTGGAGAGAAGTCCTCGTTGCTAGAGTCGCATCGCGTGTTGTGAGGGAAACGCTAAGCGCGAGGACAACTGTGTCGCCAGAGTTGCTGCCGAAGCTAGAGAGAAAAAAGGAGGAGAAAGGAGCGAGAGGAGAAAGAAAATGGATATAGGGTTTTTTTAAGAGATAAAAAAAATAGAGATAAAATTAAAAAAATTAGTATTTAAAAAGAGAGTAAAATTACAAAATAGCTATGTATTTTAATATTTTTAAAAATATGCTACTTATTTACATTAAAAATAAAAAATGTAGTAGTTTATTTAATTTTCTTATTTTCCGCTGACCTAAAAATAAAAAATGTTTTGAATACTATTTTATGTTTGGCTAACCCCGCATTTTTAAAATTTAAAATTTGGACCACTCTGATAACAAACTGTCCACTAAGGCCCCATTTGTTTTAGTGGTTTTCACCACAATCTCAGTTATTAACAGTAAAAAGTTCTCACATGCTACAGTAACAAAAAACAAATTTGCTACAGTAAAAAGTTCTCACATATTACAGTAAAAGTGATTCTCACCACTGGTTTCCACCACTCTCCCAAACACCCTAAAATTTTTTTAAAAAATATAGAAAAATAATATTATGAAAAAAAGCAGACATTTTTTATAATTAAATTCTTCAAACGGACGTAACCAAGATCAATAGGCTAACCCATATCAATCAAATATCAAATTTGGCGTAAGTTTGATTTGGTATCAAGCATGGAAAATGTCAAATTTAAAGCAAACGATGGCACATGCTTACAACTAGTAATTATACATAATAATGCTTCATTTAAGAGCATGATTAAATAACGCAAATTGCCATCTTTGCCATTGATCAGAACCTGAAGTTGAACCACATCAATGGGCAGAATTGGCAACAAAACTATAAACCTACTACTTGACAGCACTGGTCGTCATAGTCAGTACTTGTAATATTACCAAGTCGTCATAGTCAGTACTTACAATGTTACCAAATTGTAAATAAGAAATAATATTACCAAGTTCTAAACGTGAATAAATAACAAACAGTTAAACTTCACTTTCTAACCCTCTTAGAAGCCTTGGATTTTGAAGAAGAATCCATCGGCTTTCCACTCTTCCTCTTCAACGCTTCCGGAGTCTTCACCTGACTCAACCGCTTCGTCTTCTTCACCGCCTTCTTTCCTACATCCTTGGGCTTCTTCACCGGGATTTTCTCTGCTGATTTCAATTTCGGCGAGATCAGTTTCGGATCTTTTTCCTTCTTCGTCTTCTCCATTGGGGAGATTTTATAGGAGTTCTTGACCCTAAATAGTTTCTCCGACTTGACAAACTTTTTCAGTTGTACGGACAGGACTTTTTTGAAATTTGGGGGAAGAACTTTCTTGTGCTTCTCGTCTATGAACTTGGCGATCGCTTGCTGGCTCGATCCGTTCCTCTCTTTCAACGCGGTTATGGCATCGGCGATCATCTGCAACAAAAAATCAAAAAGAGAAAAGACCAGAAGAGATTCATGTCAGAATTTATCAAAACAATTGCTTGGAAAAGAACAGAGGAAATTTTGGGGAAGATGGTCGGAGAACCTCAAAGTAAGGAGGATGGAGAGCAGGCGAAGCGAGAGTGGGGGACTTGATGTCCTTCTTTGCAACAACCGCGGTGGATTTCGCCATTTCTGAAACTCTGAGAAAAACTTGGGAGCTCTGTAGAAGAAGAAATGTGAGAAAATTTCGTGGAGGAAAGGAGAGATAGAGAGTGGTTTATATGAAGCGAGATGTGTTTGAATTTTTCAATTTTTTTCAAAAAATTATTTGGCGGGATTTATTTTCAATTACGTGTAAATGTCTGATTGGTTAGTCTGTCACTGTGATGGATGGGCCGTTGTTGATCCATTTTCAGACCCAAAGCGGCCGTTGGGAAATGGATGATCCTACAATATATATATATATATATATGTGTGTGTGTGTGTTTTTTTTTTTGGTTTAAAGTGAGTACAGTTATATTTATAACTATAAATCTTATTATTAATTGAGGGAACAACTACAATTTCAAAAAAACATTATCCATAAAAATTAAAATTTTACCATTAAAACATTAAAATTTTGAAATTTCACAATGATTGTGGTGAGAGTTTAACTAAATCTACATACCACATCATTTGAAAAATTTAAAATGTTTTTTAATTAATATTTTCATACTTGTTTGATAAATAATATAACAAAATGTTATTAATTAGATAATATTTAAGATTTTAAAATTAAACATGTGATTTGAATCTGTGGTGGTGGTATATCTATTGTCCCATTTCTAGCTAAGTGTCTGTACCGTCAAGTCTAATTGTACATGCGTTTCATGTGTCAAAATTGATAATGCTAATTAAAAGTCAAAGTAAAGTACTGACACATAAATTTTTCTTTTGGTTTTTTTCCCTGACTTTGTTGCTCGAATTTTTCAATGGAACCTAAAAGTACAAAGCAGTGAACTTACCGACTATGGCACTTGCAATAATAAAGAGGCACAAATCTCCAAAGTAAAAGATGATAAAAAGAAGGATATGGGGTAGGTGATTGAATTGAGATTCTTCTCTCCAATGATGAAATCGACTACACAAATACATGTCACTTTACAGTGTGACCACTAAGCAGAAGGATCTCAAACGTTAGTAGAGGAAGAACCAAAACTGAATTATTGTATATGATCATGGCCCGGCCAGCTTGATAGCATTCGTCATTATCTCCACTCCACGTAAGGATCATTTTTGTTTTCATGTTCTTTAACCAACTCCAGATTCGATATCTACCGATACCACAGATAGAGCGGTAAGAATCATAAATCCGAGTCTTCACTAAATAAGGTTTGATAGAATCCATCAACACATAGTCTATATCATAAAGTAGATTTTTTTGTATAGTATCAGAAACTTGACCATCTAATCTGTTAGTTGATGAAGTCTTCAAATAAGACTTTTTTGTCACCATTCCACCACGGTGGTCATGTTTGATGATCACATTCTTATTATTTCATCAAATTTTTTTTGGGGTGAATAATTATTTTATCACTTTCATCCATGCATATAAAACTTCCAGAAGACGTAAAAACATGACACGGGCATGTCACATGTAGGCTTTACAGCATTTTTCGTAAAGCTACAAACATGCTGTCAATCAGTTAATACCTTCTAAATGCTAACCACAAAAAGCTAGCCAACCTATGTGTCATGATCATCTCTGGGGTTCCAACACTCAAATCGTGCAGACACCCGCCTATCTTAATCAAACCAGCACTTTTCAAGATAAAAAAGTTGCAAAATGGAATTAGTTGGTAGTGGAATTTATGATGGAATGGTAAGTTTAGACAACACGTACGTATTAAGGATAGTTTATTTTCAAATTACTGGTTTAAGCGAACATTTTCTATTTTTGACTCAGACTAATTACTTAGGCAATTAGATGGATACTTTCGTATACAATTTTTTATTATGTGTAGTGAACTTGTATATTGATTCTCTTAAAAGGTACGTATTAGCCCTTTAAATTCCATTGACATTTAACAACTTCTATTTTAGATTAAGATTTAAAAATTTTTGGGAGCTATATTATATTATGCATCGGTTATAGAATGCAGTTAATCTGGACTAATAATTAGTCGACAATACCGGCAATTATTAAGCTCAGGAAATAATCAACCAATGATAATATTGAAAAGTCTTCCTTTGTTTAACACCCACAGTTGAGACCACGGTTAGAACTATTTATTTTAGCTATTTTTTACTTCCAACTATAGTTTGTAAAGAGTTTTTTACGGTGACAGCTGGTATTTATTAGAAGCTTACAAATTAAGGAGAAATCTCTCGCAAGTATACATGACGCTAGTCGATTAAATTTTGGAGATGTGGACTCGTAAGAAGCTTGTAAATATTACTTTTCCCTTTTAAGAAATACATATATATAAATATATATATATATATTACAAAAAGAAAAAAAAAAAAAAGGAGAAGGGAAATGAAGCATATATTGATCTGATCTCGAAAAGGGAAAATAGCAACGTCATCAAATGTAAATACAGAATTCAACCAAAAGAAAGAGCATCAAAGAATGATTGAGATCAATTTCATTAACAACTAATTGAAATGATACATACACATGACATAGCTTATAATTTTACAAGCAAGTACACGTACATTACGCAAAGTTTATTAGAAATAATTAGCTAGAATATGTAGGAATTGGGGAATTATTGAGATCATATGTCACATTTCTTTAGTGCTCAGTAGGCCTTAATCTTCTTGTTTTGCTTCTAACTATAATAATCCAGAAATGGCATTTCCTGAATCTGATCAGGATCTATTAATGGAGATCAACTTAATAGATGCTACACAGATTCATAAACCCTAGCTAGCTAGAGATTTATATATAACTATAAAAGAAACTTGATATTACAACAAGAAAATTGCATATTATAATGAGTTATTAATTTTTGCACTTGGAGGTTCTTAGAGGTAGCAGATAATAGCGAGGAAGAGAAAAATGGAGGTCGTGACTTTGGCAGGTTCATGAATTCTCAGACGGAAAGAACCGGAGGGTGGAAAAGGTAGGACTGGGTAGTATGAAACTGGTGGAGAGTCACCTGGTATTATTGGTGGAAGAGTAATATTTCCACCCCAATTACCATCATCAGTACTATTGTGATTATCGCCTCCGCTGCCGCCATCTTGGCTCGGTGGCGGAAAGACGCAAGTGCCTTGACAAGGAGGCACAGGTGGCGGAGGGGGGCATTCCGGGCCTATGGGGGGAGGAGGTGGAAATACTGCTGGAGGTGGCGGGCATTCGGGAAGCTTCGGCGCTGGAGGAGGAGAGGGCGGCGGACATGATGGAGGTGGTGGGCATTCGACAACCGGAGGCGGCGGCGACGGCACGGGTTTGCATGGGTTGTCACATTCATTGCACATAATAGTGCATGTCAAGTCATCTTTGGAAACAACTGTCGTGGTTGGTGATTCGAGTGTAGCACAAGGAGGAGAATGGAAAACACTATTGGGATTGGCATGGAATTAATACATGCCATTTTCAACAAATTTCTTGAGCTGTTTGAATGTGAAATTTCAGGACCAAAAATTTTAGTTTTGGCCGGAAAGGAATTAAAAGATGGGAGAAGGGTAAGGAGGAGATAATGTATATGAAGACAATACCGATTTGTTTGAGACTTGAGATGATGAGGGGAGAGATTGTGCATGTGTGTTGGCGACCGCACCATATGTCGGTGTTTTATCTTCTACTTTAGCATCATTTGAAAAAAAAAAAAAAAAAAGGCTTTTGGCACGTTTGCCTTTTCAAATTTAGGTTTTCTTACAATGTAGTCTTTAAACCTTTTTTTTTTTTTTTGGTAGTAATTGAGTCTCTAAAATTTGCTAAGTGTGGTAATTAAGTCCTAATCACAAAATTTCTTCAAAATTAAGACGAAAAATTCATATGACATACATGTGATCTATTTAGAATACCTACACACCTTATTTGATTCTAATAAAAGTCAAATTATTTGATTTTATATCCAAAATTATTTTTAAAAAAAGAAATTATATCATTGTTAAAGATATTTCTAACAATTTTGTTGGTTCTATATATATTTTAATTATTATAATGCTTAAAATTATATCCCTTATCTTCTAAATGGGTCATGTACGCCTAAGGTAATAGTTTTTTATATTAATTTTGACAAACGTTAGTGATTAGGGACTTTATTGCTATACTTAATTAAGTTGAGGTGCTTAATTCTCACATTTAGTAAACTTTAGAGACTCAATTGCTAACGAAAAATTTAAAGACTACATTGCAAAAGAGCCTAAAATTTAAGAGGTAAATGTGTTAAAAACCTAAAAAAAAAAAAAAAAGAAAAAGAGCGAGAGAAATTATATATATGTGTGTGTGTGTGTGTATTTAATGAGATGTAACGTAGACAGGGAAAACGTTACGAGGCTTATTGGGTTAATCCTTCCACGAATTGTCATATGTGTCCAACTTGTTGTATGCTAGTTTGTCATTACATTGCTGAAAGGAGATGAGGCACGCTCAGTGGCTCATATGAATTTCGGGTACGAATGTTGCCACATTCGTAAAAAATTATGTCTGCTGATCTGATCTTCTAACGAATACAGTTTTTTATTATATTTTTATTTTTATAGCAAAAAGTTTAATAAAAATATAAATTAATGAGTGTAAATATTATCAGTTGCCAGTATTTACCACAATGGCCTAGCTGCTTGCATGCCTAATAATTCTCAAGTGTAAAAGACCTTACTTAGAAAGAGATAAGTATGATGTAGGGATGATACAAAGGCATCCCCAATCGAAAAAGGTGGGGATAATTGATTAAGCTCCTACCCTCCCTCTCTCTCTCTCTCTCTCTCTCTCACATAACTGGTCGTTTGTTGAAGTTATTGTCGTTTTCTTCCTGGTTAGTGCGTTTTTATGTTATTGAAATTTTCCATTTTCGAGTTAATACTCTGCTATAATCGCTAATATGGTTGTTGTAGTTTTCTTAGTTGTTGTTAAGCTACCACACAGCGTTTCTCATTCAATATTGCCGTTTATTGATTATCCTTTTGAAAGGTGATTGTCGTTTATATTTTATGTCGTTTCTTAGCCATTTCTAAATTATTGTTGTTTTAATTCATATGTTGTTTCTGATTGTTCTAGTTCCTTGTTCTTTTTCCCTGTGACGCCGTTTTGTTATGTGATTATCGTTTTCTACTTTATGTTGATTGTATTGTCGTTGTTGCTTGATGTTGTCGTTTGTTTGATGTTATTGCCGTTTCTACTTTCCAACATCAAATCGTATAATGTAGATTGCGCTCTCTCATATCAAATGCTCTTAGTTGCAAAAGAGTTGTTTTAGAACAAAATAAAATAAATAAGGTAAATCTATTCATATACTTTCTCATACTTGTGGAAAGGAAAACGTATAATTATCATGTTATATTGCATTGTGA
>CAMOHE010051003.1:24516-36069 GCA_946598075.1 Artocarpus hirsutus
ATTCATATGTTGTTTCTGATTGTTCTAGTTCCTTGTTCTTTTTCCCTGCGACGCCGTTTTGTTATGTGATTATCGTTTTCTACTTTATGTTGATTGTATTGTCGTTGTTGCTTGATGTTGTCGTTTGTTTGATGTTATTGTCGTTTCCACTTAATGTTGTCGGTTTTAGTATACTATTGCTTTTTTCATGAGATATTGGACATGTTCCAACATCAAATCGTATAATGTAGATTGCGCTCTCTCATATCAAATGCTCTTAGTTGCAAAAGAGTTGTTTTAGAATAAAATAAAATAAATAAGGTAAATCTATTCATATACTTTCTCACACTTGTGGAAAGGAAAACGTATAATTATCATGTTATATTGCATTGTGATTCCATTTGAAAGGATTGAGATAACAAGCGATGATCATAAAGTGAAGCAAAGAGAAGATAGAAAAGAGCCAAATCTATAAGTAGAGGGGAAAAAAAAAACTTATAAGAGAGAACGATTTTGATTCGAATATTCAACTTCCCATTACAATAGCTAATAAGCGTGATGACAAGATAAAAATATTACATCATTCAACACGCTAAGAAATATAACGACAAGCGTAAAATAGAGCTAAATTTATAAGCTAAGACAAACGACAATTCAAATACATAAAAGACTTGAATGACTGAATCTTCCTATCTCAGAAAGCATACAAAGGAAACAAAAATAAAGTTGGACCATTGAAATTTCTCCATTCCATATTCTTCCCACTACGAACATTTGTGCCTCTTTAAGGTATCTCGCCCCAACATTTTCAAGGTTCTTAATCACTCTTATGGGGATCTCATCCACCAAAAAAACCTGAAATTTTAACATTTTACGTTAAATAAATACATGTCCATCAATGATGGGACCTTCTCTAAGAGGGATAACCACTGGTAGTGCACTTTTTCAAACTATTAGATTATTAGGTTTCATATTTTTCTATAGATTTGACTATTGAAAAACAAATACCTACTGATTGATTACTTTTTAGAAAAAAATATTCTTTTTAATATATATTAGAATATTGGCAAGCGGAAACAAAAAAGTTGGTTGCACTATTTGATGTTGATTCCATAGGTTGGAATATTAGTGAAAATCTTGTGTTGGGTCAAACCAAAGGCGAATCCTTTGCTCTCTGCCACCATTGTCATTTGCAAAAACGTTTGTTTGTAGGGTAAAAGGAGGCCCTTGCTGCCCAAGAATTCGAAGTCCACTTCTGAATGGTTCCCATATGGATCACTAACGAATTTAACTATTGTATATTATATACATTTCACAAAACTTTAATGTTAGACATTTAAAACATATAAAAATTAACATATAGTAAATAAACTAGGAATTTGACTAGACAAATTAACAACAAAAAAAATATAAGAAATAAAATATTAGGTAGAAATGTGAATGTATATTTAAAAAAAAAAATAAATTGTGACAACTGCTTTTGGGTAAACATTATTTTCATTTGGAAGTGCCCGGAATCGTAGACGTGGTTTGACCAGAGCCCCGTTCCTAATATCAACCAAAAACATAAGAGGATTAGTGAAATTTTGATTACTTTTATGGTGTAAAATTAATAATATATAGTAATTAATTAGCTTTATTTATAATAAAGTGGGAGCTGAATGACATAATATGTTTTCGTGCATTGTTTCACACATAGTTAAACAAAGATATTGTTATAATAGATGAGAGTGAACAAGCTTAGAGAGAATATTACACCTGTAACTGAATCCATAGAAAGAGCTGAACTTCACTTCTTTGATTGAGTTTTAAGAAATGATCTTCTTGATATGCAACGAAATAGTTTTCGTCAAAGGTAACGGCGTTTTTTATCATTCTTGCACCATTTGTGATAGGAAGAAAGACGATCAAAAAAGTGATAAAGAGAGTGAGGCGAAGAGAAAATCTCATACTTATAAGATGAGAAAGGTAATGTTAATAATAATAATAATAAAACAATGTTGACTTTAAGGAAAATCACTAATATACTGTATTTTTGTAATAGTATATTATTCAAGGGATACGGATGCTCTTTTATATAGATGTTTGTAGATGGTGAATTCAATCTGTCCAATGGTAAGTTTTTCAGACTCTAGCTGTAATACTGTATGTGTCAACCTTTTCTACTCATAAAGGATATGGCAATTTCTGATTATGAAATAACAGATATAATTTTCCAACTATACATATGTTCCACATGAATTTAGTAATTAATATACGTCATATATCAACAACAAATAAACTAAGAACACGACAATGATATTTTGAAACAGCTATTAACAAGGGACAGCCACAGAAGTCGACTGCAACCTACACCTGCTTGAAATAACTAAGACGTAGGGTCAACATCAGGTGGGTTGAATGAGTTTATTAAAAATTTTAACTGGCTCAATCAAAATTTGAATGAATTGATTTTAAATTTAGCCTATCTAATCAATTAAAAGTTCAAAACCAAATCATTTTATTAAAGTTTTGGTGGATTGGATAGGTTGGTTAGGTTGAATAATATAAACAACAGGAAAAAAAAAAAAACAAAACGAACAATTTTAACCTAAAATGAATCAAAAAGCTAAAATTCATAAAATATTGGTCTTATAAAGTTTCAAAATTATCTCAATAAATTAAAACGAATATAAAAATAAAGGCTCCATAACACAAATACATTAAATCATAAACTAATAATAAACCAAATGAAAATCAATACAACAAAGAAACTTCAATCAATATAGTGCATAAAACATAATGAACTTCCATTTATTGATATAATATAAGATTCATCACTTGACACGAAACATAATAAGCTTACATTCATTAATGTAAATATAAATTAAATAATAAATGTATATTTTTTGTCTAAATGCATTTGTCAGCTTTTCACTAATGTATACAAGAGCGTTTATAAAAAAAAATTAAAAACTAAGAAGAACCAAAATAATACAAAGATACTAGAAATAATACATGTCAAAATACATTTTTTTAGTTTTGTGTATGTGTAATTTGTGTATTAAAACTTACAGTTATAATATAAAGACTATATATATATATATATATATTATATTGGGTAAGTTTAGGCTAAAACACGACAAAAAAAACTACATTTAACGACATATTATTTACGATATACAGTTTTTGAATGTCGTTGAAAAGTACATACAACGATATCTCCAATAAATATGTCGTTAATAACATTTGAAACAATAATTAACGACATATATATAGATGCCGTATTAAAGATCTCCTTTTAACGACAATAATTTAGTGTCGTTAAATTATTTAATGACAAATAGGAGATGTCGTCAAAACCTTGAAGATTCCATGATACCCCTTATAGATGACATCTTGACCAATTTCGTCTATTAGGGGTGTCGTAGAATCTATAAGGCTTTAACGATATCTCCTACTTGTCGTTAAATAATTTAACGATACTAAACTATTGTCGTTAAAATAAGACCTTTAATATGACATCTATATAGATGTCGTTAATTATTGTTTCAAATGTCGTTAATGATATTTTTATTGAAGAAATAGTTGTATGTGCTTTTTAACGACATTTAAAAACTACATGTCGTAAATAATATGTCGTTAAATATAGCTGTTCTTGTAGTGAGATGAGTTAAAAAAATCTCAACTTTTCACCCAATTAAACATTAGGTTAGGTTGGGTTAGGTTGGGCCGAGTCGAGTTACTCATTGAGTTCGTCGGATTCGGATTATCTTGAATGGGTTAATTAAGTTTGTCAGGTTTTTGGGCTTTTTGTTTACCCCTACCAATAGGTGTTAGACCAACAACATGTAGAAAACAACACAAGTACAAAGTAGTCAAAACTCAAAAAGCAACAAAACTGGCCAAGGACAGAGCCACATAAAGATGAAGATGGGCAACGCCGGCCGCCCGTTAATTTTTTTTCTTTATAAATTTGTATATAAAATTTTATAAAAATTGTATTATGTCCTCTCTTTTTAGCCCCCTTTAAAATTATATTTCATTTCTTTAAAATTAATTTTATCTCTCATCTTATTAGTTCAATCACATCTCTACTCTTTCTTCTTTTTTTTTATGTCGCCCCTTACTAATATGTCTAGCTCCGCTCTAGGACCAACAAATGAGCTGCAAAACGGTATTCAAAAGAAAACTAACTTAACATTTGATAATGAGTTAGAACCAAAACTTTTGATTGCTATAATATAAAGCTCTCACATATTACAATATCAAATAAATATGATACAGTATAAAACTATTACATATATTACTTTTAACAAAATATTCTCAATCAAAATTAGTTCTAATTAATGCTCTAAACACCCTATAAACTATTTTACAAAACGACACTATCCTAAGTAATAACAACCACCTCAAGAAGACACCAATTTAGAGCGATATTAACAGGAAGAAGGACACTAACAGTACAATGACGTAATTTGAAAAAGGCGACGGTCAGAAACGTAAATAAGAGACTTTGACAACATCAATAAGAACACCAACGACACAAGCCCCCCTAGTAAACGACGTCATTTGTAGAAGCAAACACCAACGAGCAAACGACACCGATTTCATGGATTAAATCCAAATTGCGAATTCCTTCCAAAAAAAAAAAAATTGCAAATTAACAATTCACGGATTAAATTGTAATAGATTTGCGTTCTGTGCCAAAAAAAAACAAACAAAAAAGCCACAACTTTAATTCATTTACAAACCTTTTCCTCTGATTACATCCAGAAGCCTTAAAGACAATCACAGAAGAAAACCAAAAGCTTACACATACAGTAGTACTCCACTCAAATGATCATGAATCAACAAGCTAAATCGTAAAATATTCTCAGAAATTTTCACCGCGAAGAGCCCTAAGAACCCTAGAGTGAGGATACTCAGGAATACCCCTCATGGCGTTCTGCTTCCATAACTCCGTCGCCCTCCTCAGCGCCTCCTCCGCCGTGTCCAGCTGCTCCGGCAGCCACCCCACCACATCCCTCGCCGCTCCGTAATAACTGTCCGTCGCCCTTGCTATCGGCTTCCTCGTGTCCACCACCTTTATCTCCGACAGCGGAGACGCCTTGTGATGTTTATAGTACTCTCTCTCCTCCCCTTGTTGTTCCTCTATGCTTCTCTGCTTCTCCTCTACTTCCTTAGGCCACTGTGAGCCGTCGATCCCCGCGCAGCTGACGTCATCTAGATTGCTCTGATAATTGGGGGTGGTGGCCGATCGACGTCGCTTCTGCTGAAGGGTGGGTTCCACCGGGTGGTTGACTCCGGTGCTCTCCAGCCTTGGGGAGCTTGGGTGTGGCGGTTTAGGAGGTGATAGTGGTCCGGTTGATGGGCCCTTCTGACTTGGACTTGGCGGTTTGTTGATGTTACGATAATATTGCTGATCATGATGATGAAGATCATTATCATCTGTTTCTGTTCTTTGAGGCTTGGCTGTATCGGGCTCTCTATGCTCTCGTGTTTCCTGAATTATAGCCCTTAATGATCAGTAAGTTGTACCAATTATAATTATACAACTGAGATTATATATTAAACTAAATCATAGTTTTAGGAATTAAAGAAATTGATAAGAAATTTGGTAACAAGGAAATCAAATTATAAGGTGCAAAGGAGGAAGTGGAAATTAGTAATTAATGTTACTGTAGTAGAGAAATGTTTTTCTCACTTTCCAACTGAGTTTATACATTAAACTAGATTATACTTTAATGATGTAAAAGATCTACATCAAAAATACTCTTCTTTTAACGTTAAGATAATTTCTAGTACTATATCTTAGCGTTGTGTACAATAAATACTACATAAAACATAATTAATTTCAAGGTTTTATTATAATTAATTGAAAAAATACGTAAATGGATACAAATAACTTACTTCAGGCATTCCATGGGGGACAGCAGGCTGATGAGATTGGTAATCTTCGGCGTGACCGGCGGGGTTGGCGGTGCGGTAAGGTGTGGAGGTGCCAAGTATAGCTTGCCGGAGAGCTTTCGAGGTGAACACCCAAGTGGTTGACCTTGTTGCTATGGCTCCGCATCTAATTGATTGCATTTTGGATATGTTGAATATGGTTGAATTTGCCTGACTATTGATGGTTCTTTTTTTTTTTTTTTTGAAAGGACTAGTGATGGTTTTGGGTTTTTTCTTTTGTTTATTTTGATGATCGTTGATTAACGTTAGTTGGAAAAACACGGGCAAGAAAGGGACAATTTGGGGAGGAAGAAAAAGAGAATTGGGGGGAAGTTTCTCGAGGGTAGTAGTAGCACTTCTTTGGTTGACGCGTGTTTTGTTTTCTGACGTGGCAAGACTTTGTAGTGCCTTGCGGTACTTTGCCTGGCAACTTCTAGTTTATTCTATTGTTATGTAGTCTATGCTCGCTTGGAAGTGATGCCCCTAGAAGGATGCCGAATTGTTCTCCTTTTTGGTCTTCTTTGCCACCAACATGGTTGCATAGTAAATCTGCTATTCATGGTATCACTTACATCCCTGCATCTTCGTATTCGAGAAAAATCCTTTTTATCCCATACATTATAACTCTTAGCATAAGCACATTTTAATATATAAGCATATTTTAATTTTAATATATAGTATATTTTTTGACTAAATTTTAGTGTTTTGTAAATAACAAAATTATAACTTTATGAGATGAATATGGTTACTCGTGCTCGGGAATGATGCACCTAGAAGGATGCCGAATTTTTCTAATTTTTCCTCTTCTTTGCCAGAAAGTTGCATAGGAAATCTGGTATTCATGGTATCACTCACATCCCTGAATCTTCATATTTGGGAAAAAATACATCACAAGTTTAAGCAGTTAAAATTGTTTCCAAGCTTTAAGCAGTTGTTTTTATTGGGTTTATTGTCGTTTCACATGCATGTACTTTTCCCTCCTGGTGATGTCGTTTCTTAAGTGGTTTTTCTCTAACCCAGTAGATTATGTCGTTCGCAAGCTGATTGTCGTTTTCAATTATTTTCGTTTTTAGCACGAATGCCGTCTTCTCAAGTTGACGTCTTTTATTCAGTTAATTATGTCGTGGTCTCTTTTTTGAGGTTGCTGTCATTTCCATTTGATGTAGTTTTCCTTTGACGCCCCTTTATTATGCTCTGGTCGTTATACAATATGACGTTCTTCAAGTTGTTGAAGTCGTTTTTTTCAAGAGGTTATTGTGCTCTTCCGACATAAGGTCGTTTTGTTTAGCTCGTTATTGACTTCATTTGATGTCGTTTTTTAGTTTTCTGTCGTCTCCGCTTGATGTTATTGTCGTTTGAAAAGGTTTTTTAGGTTGCGATGTTCACTATATTGTCGTTGTTTAATGAGTAATGTCGTGATTTTCTTTCAATTAATTGTCGTTTTCTAGGTAACGTCGTTGATAGAGGATTTCGTCATTCTATCTTGATGTCACTACTTCTTATAATTCTATTTGTGAATTTTCGTATGTCTAGATAGTGTAGTAATAATGAGAAGTTGTCGTTTTTTGAATTTTCTTGTAATTCTATTTTTTGAGTTTGTTGTCGTCTGTATTATCACCGTCGTTTTGCTGAGATTATCTTTTTCTCATCTGATGTCGTTGAATCGTTTTTTCCTTCTTGTCGTTTTCTTTAGACGTCTTTTATTATCTTGCTGTTGTCTATAGAATGCCATTTTTATAGTGATCTTTCACGTTATTGGTATTTTCTCGAATCACGTCCTTTGTTAAGGCGATTGCCGCTTTTCAGTTGGTGTGGTCTTTTAAGCGGTTTAATTAGATGATGATGATGCGTCATTTTTCGGGTGCTGGCGGTTAGATATGCCCTCGCTTATTGTGTTACTGTCGTTTATGTGGAATGTCGTTTTGTGGTCTTTTAAGTTATTGTCGTTTTATCAGAGAGTCTGTTTCTGATTCCATTCTTGTTTCATTCTGATTTCCTTTATATGGTTAGAATGTTTGGAAATACTTTTCTAACGTAAAGCTTGCTTTCATGTGTAAAGCAAAAACATGCTACAGTATAAAATTCTTACATACTACAGTGTTTAAGTTTCAACTTTAAGTTTCAATGTAGTTCCCAATCGTAACAGGCAGTGTCTAGTGATGGAATTTGCACACCTATGAGAAGACTATAGCGAGCACAGAACATTTGATGAATCTATTATGCTCATCAGAACCTTTCTTGTTACAACTAGAGAAAGACATAAAAATAACCTAAAACAAAAAAGAATAACCTAAGTTAGATCCTAAAAATTCAGAAGGTCATATTAGTGCTATTACAATCTTGCCAAGGCACAAGAAAGTCTTTGTGTTAGGCATCTGTCTAGTTAGTAGTCACCTATTTAAAAGATCATATTAGCGGGTAATACACAAAATTCACAACCTAAATCTATCTCGGTGTCCGACTTTGGAGCAAATCTCGGCAAGGAAAGCAAATAGAGCAGCAATGAAGCACATAATCCATGACAAAACCAGCATTGTCCAGTCTAGGATGTTTCTCTTGGGTGGGTGGCTTCTGTCTGATATAAGCAATGCCCTGTATACAGCTTCTGTTAAAGCATAGGCTGAGACTGGATCCGAGTCTTCTGCTATAAATCCGTACTCCGTGAGGCACACAATATCATACACTCCACTTGTCTCTGATATGTTTAGGCATTCACATATTTTGATCCGCCCTTCTATCCTCTCCTCGGTTGATAACATGTCGCCGTGTGTCAAGATCAGGATAGGATTCTCAACTGCAGTTACAATGGATGAACAAACCTTAATTACTTCATCACTAAGGATCTGTTTCATCTTTTAGAGAAATGCTAGTGAACAATGTTATTCATCTCCACATACATCTATGCGGATCAAAACCGTCACATAGCAATGTGAGGCCTACTAATTTTACTTTTTGTGTGATGATGCATTTGGTTACAACTCTACTGAACATGCTTAATTTTCAACGAGGATATTTTAGCAAGTTGGTTTCAGTAGTTGAATGTTTAACAAGAGCTCCATTAAAAAAAAAAAAGAGTATATTAAAGGCCAAAAAAGCTCTCTGTCCCGTAAATTTGCGGGTAGATTCAAACTTGGTTGTTTTTTGCTACTAAATTTTAGCATCGCAATTTAGTTCCTTCTGAATCTCAATGGCTGAATGATAAAAACTACAAGGAGAGAGAAGGAAGAAATGGAAACTTACCGCATTTCCGAAACGCAATTGAGCAATACAGCTCCTTTGTGGCCTCCAATGGCTTGTAATTCCCCGCTTTATAGGCCTTATAGATCTCTTCTATGTTAGCCACAACTATTGCACAATTCACTCTCCTCCTCACAAACTTGGAAGACGATCTTGCCATAAGAAATTCTAGTTCATCTCTTTGCAATAAATGGTCTCCTGGTCTCAAACAAAGCTGGTTATGGTGAACCCCATCTTTCATCCAACCGGACAACTCTTCCAAGTTCTCCCCAATTTGGTCGTAATCAAAACCCCTCGAGTCATACACGCAGAACCCACTTCGCAATGACCTTATTACATTGTGCTCTTCCAAAAACATACTTGTGTACTTGGAAGAATTACCTGCAAAAAGGAGTAAAGCAAAACCCAATTAGCCTCATGAACAGATTACAACATCAACATATAATGAAACTAAGCTTGACTTTTTAAGCTTACGTCAAATAAAACTCGAGTTTATTTGGGGTATTTTTAAAAAGGGCCTAAATAGGAATTGGGTCAATGCTTTTTTTTTTTTTTTTTTTGACATTACAAAACTAGCTTTTTAACATCAAAATAGTTTCAGTTTTTTTTTAGACATCATATTTAGATTCCTCTCTTCGATACAGTTATTTTTCTCTTTTTTGTAGAAAAAATTAGGACAATTTTGATTCTCAAAAAAAACATATTTTTTATTTTAATTTAAAAAATGAGAGACCATTTGCCTAATTTGGTTTTTTTTTGGGCCTGTTTGCCGAATTCTCTCAGTTTATTTTACCCTTCACACGCCCTTGCAAAATAGTATTAAATTATCAATTTTATATTGGATGAATCAAGCCGCTCGTTTGAGTTTGAGCTCCAATATCGTACCAAAAATTAAATTATAAAAAAAATTGGATCATCTACTTAACATAATAAAAGATAGAAGCTCAAACGCTCAAAAAGTCCAAATTTCTGTAAGGATAATGAAGTTTACCGGAAGAGGTTTGAGCAAAAGGGACAAGTCCAGAGCGGCCCAAAACGCAATACATGAGGTTAACAAGCGAGCTTTTACCGGAACCGGAGAAGCCGACCAAGAGAACCGTAACAACCGGAGGAATGTCGGCGTTCTCCTTCCGAATCCCTCCAGTTGGCATCCAGAAATCACCCGACGCGTACATGACAAGCTTCTGCCGGAGCTCGTTGAGGCCGTCTTGTGCCACCAAATTCAACCGCTCCAACTCCCTCAGAACCCGAATCCTCGGGGTCAGCGCCGCCACGTTCGGCGGATCCAGCTTGAGCTTCACGCAGTCCTCGAACTCCGCCGCCGATCTCCACCAACAATAATTGTTCGAGGTTTCGGAGCAGTACTCATCTTCATCGCTCGAACACAATTGGTTCTTCATTGTCCTTGAACAGTTTGACAGCAAACTGTTGGAATGAAGTTTAAGGGATCGAGAGGGAGACAAAGGAGTACGCACTGAGTGTTGCTTCCAAGATCTTTCCTATTTGAAGTTTTTTACGGAAATACCCATCAGTGTTCCAACGTTATTACTTGTTGAGATTCACTGAAACTCAATTGCAGAGGGCTTACATTATAGAGAGAGACAGAGAGATTGAACGACTGGAGTTGGGCAGTTGTGTTGTTGTCTGCACGCACGGAGTAGTGTACTTTTTCGGAGAATCTGGTACGAGATTTCACCGAGTTACTATGACCTCGGTTACCCCTTTTGGGCTCTAGCTTAACCACAGCCGCACATACAACGATAATGATAAATAAATAATTTCAGCAAAAATAATAGAGTAGTAAACAATTTTATACTTCTGCCCTAAAAAAAAGAAAAAAACAATTATATACTTATCTCTCTCGCTCGTCTTTTTGTATGCTAGTGTGGGGGTGGTATGAAACCGTGAGTGGTCTTCCGCCTTAGACGATGACAAACCGACAGTGTATTTATATATATATATCTATACATATATATTTATTTATTTATATTGACTGACTGATACATAAGAATCCTAACCTATATCTTACACCTTCCTATACACACCCAATAAGAGCAAGCCTTAAGAAAACCAACCCAAATATTTTATTTATTATGTATGCATACACGAATACAAAAAAGAATAAAATTACATCAATACCCTCCGGGTAAGGGAATGCTGCGAGAGAACCACAACAGTGATTGGGAGTGGCATTTTTACCTAGGCGTACGGGTATCCTTGAGGACCCACCTCTAATCGGGTGGATATGCGGGATATTATATGGAGGTGAGTTCAGGTATAGGTAATAAAATTAACCCCAGTTGGGGGGAGGAGTGAAGGTGTTGGAAGCTCCCACGCCCTCGTCTTCGCCCGATTACAATTCTTCATTTTATATATATATATATATATATATATATATATATATATATA
>CAMOHE010051003.1:45042-143558 GCA_946598075.1 Artocarpus hirsutus
CGTTCATTGAATCTGACATTATCTAGATTATCTGAATCATATTCGAATTACTAACATTATCTAGATTTTCTGAATTAGATTTAAATTACAGACATTATCTAGATTATCTAAGTCATATTTGAATTACAGTTTACCCTATTTACAATCTGACTCTATCTCGAAGTCAACAGATATATATATATCTGCTTTAGGGTTTTTAGCTGAATTAAGAGAAAATGCATTCTCTCATTCAAAAGGGCAAAGACATTAAAACCCTAAAAATTAGAGAGAGTCATTTAACGCAAAAAAAAAGGGTGCTAGCACACCAATTCGTTTTTGAGAGAGTCTGTTCGTGTGGATACCTGCAGAGGACGTTGCTCTAAGTAACAACGTCTGAATCCGATCCCGATTACTAAAAGCTCGATTTAGGGTGTCACCGGAGTGAACCCGCTCTCTTCTTTTCAAAATCTTGCTCATTTTGTCATCCTGGTAAGATTTCATGACTTTATTATCAATCTAATCGAATTACATGGATCATGTGAGGGTTTTGTGGGAATTAATTTTTAATTTTTTGTTGCGTATTTAAATAATAAAATCCAACAAAACCCAACATTATCATCCCCAGCCCCTTGCTTATCCTCTTCTTCTTAAACATGGAAAACTACAATCAGAGCAAATCAAATCTTCCCAATTAGTGCAAATCAAAGATTCCCAATCAGAGCAAATCGTAAATCACCAAAAATCTATACAACCACAAATTCCTGAATCTAAGTTTATTTTTATTTATTCAATACTGCTAACCTCCACATAGGGGAGTTACAAGAATCGCCTAGCTCACCGACGCTGTTTCCATTGCTAGGCGAAGCTAAAGCCCTAGCCTCACCAACGGGAAGCTTTGGACTCAAAGAGACGTTGACACTGTTCTCGCCAGGCTTGATCGCATTGTCAGGGACAACGAGATTCTAATTAGGGTCGAGAGAGGATGACGTTGCCAGGCTCTATTTCTCCATACGACGACGTAGCTCTCGTAGACGGGCTTAACACCATCGCAAACTCAGACCAATCATACACTATCTTAGACCAACGACAATGACTTTTCCTCCATGGAAACCAGTTGGGAGTTTGCTTCCATGAAATCTGACGATGACGAGTTTTCTTCACGTTTTTCTAATTTTTTTGGGTTTTTTTTTTTATTCTTTAGAGGAGGAAGGAGAAAGAGATTACTCTAAGGAATTGGTGTGCTTGGGAGCTCTGAAATGGAGGAAAGGCCATGCCTTGGTGGAAGAGAGATCTAGATTCAGATCAACAAAGAGATCCAGATCCAGATTCAAATGGACGAAAGTGAGAGGAAAAAAAAGAAATAGAACAAAAGATTTAAATTTATTTATTTATTTCATTTTTTGGGTTTTTACCTCAAAACTTTAGTCAAATATAAAAAAAAAAAAGTAATTTTATACTTTTGTGTCTCAAAAAAGTTTTAAGGTATTAAAAAAAGATTTTTTAAAAAGTCTAAGTATTGACCTAAAATATTCCAAAATTGAAGTTATAAAATGCATATTTTAATATAATATAAGATACTAATATGAAATTTAAAAAGGGAAAAAAGCAAACGACAAGAACTTGCCCCATGAATGGAAAGATCAGAAATTATTAGGAGTCGTAGAGAGAGCAATGGAGGAAAAACTCTCCTCTGTTGCAAAGCACTTCAAGCCTTGGCCCCTTCAAGAACTCTCACACCTTGCCTAGAAATCTAACGCCATCAACCTCGCCGAAGGCTTCCCTGACTTCCCAGCACCTCCTCTTCTCAAATCCTCTGCCAATACCGCCATTAATTCCGACTTCAATCAATACAGGTGTTTGTTTGTCTTTACTGTTTAATGTTGAAAATAAATGGAGTTTAATAATTGAATTTATAATTATTTGCTCAAGGAATATGTGATCTCCTGGCAAAGAAACCGAAGGAAATGCATGGTTTAAATGTCAACCCTCTTACTGAGGCATTTGTTGTGGCCAATCTGAGGCATTTGCAGCAGCTGTTTTTGCAAGCAAGTAATAATATTTTTCAATCAGTTTAGTTTTATTTTCATATATATTTTTTTTCCTTTGTAGTGAGAAATTTACATCAAATCTTTGTTGGATTCTTCAGCAATTGACAAAGACGATGAAGTTATACTTTTCGACCCTTTTTATGAAACGTATGAAGCATGTGTTACCATGGCTAGGGGGGTTCCAGTAAGCTCCTTTACTACCAACTTCAGACCAATTTTTGAGTCTGTATTATATAATAATAATAATAATAAAATTAGGCTTATTATGTCAATGGTAAATTTTGGCTTTAGTAAAATCGTGCAAACATTGTCAAAAACTTGGTCTTGCAGGTTTACGTGGCTCTTGGCCCACCTCAATGGACCTTGGATCCCGAAAAATTCAAGAAATCTTTTACCGAGAGAACGAAATCTGTAGTGTTGAACAGGTTAGAAACATCCAAAATGAATTACACATGTCCTTAGTATTAGGAAAATGATCAGTGGTGGTGTGATTATGATGAATTTGAAAAGAAAAATTTAACATTATTACATCAGCCTATTGCTTGAAAGTTTGAAATAAACTGACAAAATTTTGCAGCCCTCAGAACCCAACCGGAAAAGTTTTCACTAAAAAAGAACTTGAGCTTATAGCCAAAGAGTGCTGCACCCGGAATTGCTTTGCTATAACAGACGAGGTAAGAAGTCAAGACTCAAATTTTAATTACAAGCTCTTTGTCCTAATGCTTTGGACTTTATCCTAAAACCTTTTTTTTCCTCCCTTCTGATGTTTTCTCCAGGTATACGAGCACATAACCTTTGACCTCATTGCCAGGAATGCAAGAACTGACAATCATCACATCTTCCTTGTCAAAATCCTTTAGCGTTACAGGTTTAATACCTCAGATTGCACTCTCTCCTTGCTGGCAATGTTGTTGATTAGTTAAAACATTACTCGGCCTATTGTCTATCAGGTTGGAGGATTGGATGGGCTATGGCCCCACCTTTCATTGCCTCTGCAATCAGAAACATTCATGTCAAGGTCACCGATTCTGCTCCAGCACCTTTCCAGGAAGCCGCCTTGACTGCTTTGAGGAGCCCTCCTGAATGCTTTGAGTCATTGAGAAGGGCAGGATGTCCAAACCAAAAGTTTGATTTTATACAATACATAATATGACTTGTTTATACATCTAACCCTATATGAGACTTGACAATATGTTTATTAATTGTAGGATTATGCATCAAAAAGAGATTACATTGTCAAGATGCTAGAAGGAGTTGGTTTTAAGACTCGGTTTAAGCCTCAGGGTTCTTTCTTCCTATTTGCCGAGCTTCCTGAAGATTGCCCACTTTCTGATGTATGCTTACTCACATTGATCCTTCAATCTACCTTGTGCAACATTCTTTTTATGTTCCTTTAGCCTAACTTTAACTTATATTTCCATTACTTGATTCTAAACTCATTTTTTGTTGAATAAATTTGGTGTTTTACTCTTTCTCAGGTAGAATATGTCAAAGGATTATACAGAAAGCTGGGGTGGTGGCGGTGCCAGGGTGTGGATTTTTTCACACCAACTTAGCTTTGAAAAAGTTTTCAAGTTGATAATAGCTACCAAAATAGACATATAAGGTTTGCATTTTGTAAAAGTGATGCCACTTTAGCCTGCGCTGCACAAAAACTTGGATCAATGAGATCCTTGAGTTAATTTCCCAACTCGTATGGTATTAATTTGACATTGCAGGATAATCATTGATTGTCATGTCAATATTAGTGTGACGTGCCATATTTATTATTATACTTGAAACTAAAAATTGGGATAATTAATCAATAAAATATACCTGGCTTCTGTCAAGCATGTATGTTTTGGTATAAAAGGATGAACATTAACCTTTCTATATTTCTCCCATCCTTTATTCATTCCCTATCAAAGTACAAAAATATCGGTCAGATAAAAAAAAGTATAAATTTGGCAGTTATCATACAAGATTATTGATGTACCTTCCCTTGAACTGGTTATGAAGCTCTCAACCGAGTTGTTTAGGTTTCAAAATTCCATCCTTAGTTGAGGGTTTCGGTTTGAAGATAATAAAATAGGGTGTAGGTTCATGTCTCTCGACTAGTTTGAGGACAAAAATAACTATTATTGCGGTTATTTATGTTGTCTATCCGTTTGAAGACGAAGAATATCAAGATCTCTCTATATTGTTTAAACTAATACACAACACAACAACCATCTAAAAGGAAGGCCAATGCCTCCCTCTAGATGCCACAATTTTTCTTTTCTTTTTTTTTTTTGGATATTTAGATGCCACAATTTTGTTTTTTAAGACTATGTATAAGTTGTTGAACCTCCCTTCGCTTCGTCGCATCTGTTGGTCAACATGTTAAAAAGGCACATTGGAAGGAGGCAAAAATTAGGCGGGGAAATATTTGTTTCAGTCGGAAGACAAGAGTCAAATCAAGTCGTCATCTGCGAAGTCCCACATCGGAAAGGAAAAAAGAATAGTACTTGCATTGCTAGTATAAAGCCCAATTCAATTGGAATGAGAAGGCATCTTTGCGCTTGGGGCAATGACGCAGCTAGTGAGGTTCTAACCGAGGCGCGTCTATTGCTGGTTGAAAACTATTTCCAAACCCCCTCTTGGGCCTGGGCTTGCCCCTGGCCCTCGAGAATTTCTGGAAGGGCTCCCTTCGGGGTAAAGCCCTACAACTAAAGTCTAAACGTTTTCAATTTACGTTCTTTTTAGTTTTTTTGATGTGTTTGTCTATGTTCCTTTGTCCTTTAACGTTTGTAACCTATTTTCCTTCTAGGTTCTTTTATGTGTTTGTCTATGTTCTACGTTTTTTTAATTTTTTTGATGTGTTTGTCTATTTTCCACCTTCTTTTTAATTTTTTTAGATGTTTTTGTCTAAGTTCCACTTTTTTTTTTTTAATTTTTTTGATGTCTTTGTCTAAGTTCCGCTCTCTTTTTGATTTTTTTGATGTGTCTGTCTATGTTCTTTTGTACGTGGGTTATCATTTTAAGAATTACGTTGTTCTAGTTTAGGTTGTTGTTGGCTCTGTTGTAGTTGTGTTGGACTCTCCTGTTTTTTAAAAAGCATCGTTGTCTCCATTGTTTTCGATTCCGTTGTCGTTTAAATAGCATGGATGTCGTTTCGTTTGGGGACGTCCACCGACCCTCCTTTCGAAGCGTTTTTTTATCCTCTGCTGTTTATTAGTAGATTGCTGTCTCATCGTTATCGGTCATTGGTATTTTTTATTTCCCACTTTACTTTTCGTGACATCAGGGAAGGGAAAAAAAATAGGGATAAGAATAAAAAATGAGGCAAATGGTGTGTGTGCGTGTGTGTGGTGTGTGTGTGTGTTGTTTTACATTAAAATTAAGATTGAAATTATGATTAGAATAGAATGAAATAATAATTGTTTTGACATAAATTGGAATGGAATGACTATTTAATTGGCTCATTTTTGGAATTGTTATTTAAACCATTTTGGTGGAATAACAATTTCATCGACATTTTTATTTCTATGATTATTTGTCCAATCAAATGTAGAAATTATTAAGTTTCAAGAATTATCATTTTATTTCGATAATCATTTCATTAAATCAAACACACCCTTACTGTTATTGTTACGCCTTCCGTTTATTATTTTCGTTTAAAAGCTACTACTAGAGTTTTAATCTATACGGGCCATATCTTGCCTTAATTTGAGACCTTCTTACAATTGAAATTACCTATTTGCCCATTAAAACTTCATCACGTACTGGAGAAAGCCACAAGGAATTTTAGCAGAAGATTAAACTAAAAAATTTAAAAGAAAAGCAACTATACGTTTTTCAAATTTAATGTAGGCTTATTATTGTTAAACTCTTCGAATATTAACTAGGGTAAATAGCTTCGTTGGTCCCCAACTTTTTTAAAAATATGTAATTTGGTACTTAATTTTTTTTCTTGTTTTAATTGGGTCTACACTTAAAAAAGGTGCGATTTAGTCCCTCATCGTTTAATTTTGATGGAACAAATTAAAATTACCAAAATACCCTTCAAAATGATTAAAATAATAAAAATTAAAACAAAAATTTATTAAAAAGGCTGCAAAAAAATCAAAGAACCCAAAAAAAAAATCAAACCATCCAAAAAAGGTCACAACAACAATAGAATTCACTACCATCATTGGAAATCCCAGAGAAATAAACGATTATATTGGGATTATTTAATCATCTCCCTTGAACCCAATTAAAGAGTGCCCAAAAAATGGAAAAAGGAAACAATAGCCATCATCATCAAATTTTGGTTTTATTATAAGAAGAAAAACAGCTATCCTCCATCAAGAACTCCAAACTAAAATTTCAAAATTGAAATCGCTATTTCATTTTGTTGTTTTGTTTTGTTTTGTTTTGTTTTTTTAAGTCTCGTCACTTAAATTCCACTGAATTCCACCTCAAAAGAAGATGGTGGAAATTTAAAAAAGAATAAATATAAAAATAAAGCAAAAAAGAAAGCCATTAATCTTGTTGTTGCTTACTAGTGGGTGGTGGTAGATCAATACCACGTGCAGCTGCTCACGGTGCTTGGACGGCCCTTCCCTGCTCGCCCAAGCCTACTTAGACCTACATGTTGCAAGAGGAGGGATGCTTCGAAGGTGAAAGGGGGGACACTAGTGTGGTGTCGGACAAGAGTTCTCCAATGCTCAAGGCAGGTACTACTCGGTAGAGTACGGGAGCTAGTTAGTTAGGAAGGAACACGTTGGCCTCGAGCTGCAGTAAATGAGCACTATTTATAGGCTGCCACTTGAATCGGTTATCAGATGGGTTTTGCCTATGACTCATGTGTCACATCAAGGCCTGTCGAAAGGTAGGTGACATGTGTCACGGCCTCTGCCGGCAGAACAGCCTTCATTTGATAGCAAAAACGTAGCCACTTGTTGGCTTTTTGTGGTCAGTGGCTCTATGTTGTAGACTCTGACAATCTGACCACAGCATATGTCTTCCCCGAGAAGGTGAGAACTTGCATCGCGGCCAATAGGGGCCCTGTAGAACACCTTAGGAGGACGGTTAAGGTCTGGGCATCAAGATTGCCTTCCCGATTACATCTATCGAGAATAGTTGCCAATCTGTCGAGGAGGTGTCTTTTGGGGACGGCGCCGAGCACATCTTCAATAAATCTTAACATGAATTGCTAAAGAATTATTATAATGAATATCATCCCCTCTAGAACATCTGGTGGCTTCGTGTAACACTCGTTATTTTCCTAACGGGTATTAAGGTAATTAAAATTAATTTTTGGTGTGTTAATCAAAAATTTGTTTCATTTAAAATCTATTTCACAATATTTATTTCTACTTATTTTTAGAATTTTTAAAAATTTTCTATACTTATTTAGTATATTTACCAAAACGTCATGGTAAACCATCCTTTATTGTCCTTCATGTGTAAGGGTTAACAAGAAAATAAATAAATAAAAGATAAGACTTGAATCAAACAAGTCACATGCTTTGGTTCTCCACAACGGCCTTATCTCCTTTATTTTCTTTCTTTTTCTGAGTCTTCTAATAAGACTATTCACTCACATGTCCAAAACCACCTACTCCTAAAACATATCAGATAACTCATTTTTCTTCATATTTCAAACCACTTACACTTTCTCTCCCCCTTTCTATTTCGTCTGTTTCCCTCACTTTCTCAATCTGATCAAAAAGTTCTATCTCAACTCAAGATTTCTTTCTTTAAGCAAAATGTCAAGCCTAATAATAATTTCTCAAGGAAACAAGGTAGAATTTCTAACAAAAAACTTAAATTCTTCTCTACCTTCCCTTTATTCTAAATTACTATGTTTAGATTATATAATTGTTCTTCATTTCGTGATTTAGGCTTGTGCTTTTGTGTGTATGCAAATTGATTTTGTTTGTTTTGAGTTTGAATAATTTCCTATTTAGATCACGTTTTTTAAAGTGCTATAAAAATCAATGTTTGAGAATTTTAAACATGTTTTATGTATAAAAGTTTGGGGAAATAGATTATTTATTGGTATGATAATTTATGGTTTCTATGTATTTTTCATGTTCTAGGATTTATTAAAACAAGTTGGATTGAGCTTTGAAGCTCAAAATCTCTAAGAACAAAAAACTGAAGTTTTCTAGATTTTGCCTTAATTAGCAAGCTAAACTCTGCCAATCGGCAAGCCGAACTTAATTGGCAGGCTAATCGGACAATCCAAGTTCATAGGTATTTCACTGTTTTGTGTTACAAAATGTTTCAAAGATTTCATATAAATGATTATGGCATACTAATAAGAATATTAGAACAGATGATAATCGGTGTGACTATGGATTAGAAATTAAGTTAAAGTATGGTAATTTTATGCGTAGTAGGATAACGAAGTACTTGGAGCTTACGTGGTGAGTTTGGTATCGTGAGTTGGAAGTTATTAGCATGGTACTCATTAAGAGGTAGGGATTCTATTACTCATCTTTTGTGAGGTTTTGATAAATTAAAATTTGTTGTTTTATGTTGCAAGATATGTATTTGCTATTTTGAATATATATGATTATATCTATAACATGATGATGTGGAACTCGTTCTGTGTTGTACAGCGAGGAACATAATGATTTGACACATGTTGTTATAAATTGAGAAGCATGGTTAGGAAAACAAACTCTATAAATAACAGATTTATATAGAGAAATGGTGAGACGTGAAGAGGGTGGCGGTTACGTCCTTAGACACGAATACCCTAAAAGGTAAAATACGAGAAGGTGATGATGCTCCCTTGGGTTGAAAGTTTCAAAACGCACTGTACATGAATTGACTTAGTGAGGACTCGGGACTTGATGTCCCCTCACCAGAACACCTTTGGAATGTTTGGAGGGTGGTCAAGCACGCCTATTTACGTTTCGATGAGTTGAATGATGCTTTATTTAATGTGGATACCTAGAAATAATGCTGAATTGTAATATTTGTATACAAGTATAAGTGTGAAACTTGACAATGATTAACTATGGCATCCACGGAATATGATCATAATAAACCTGATAATCTGGAATATAATATAAATTAACTAACTATGCAGGTTTTAATGCAGCAATAATAAAAACCTAAGGTGAGTAATGGTTTTTCCTACTGAGTAATGCAGGTTTTGACGCTCATTCTCTTATATTTTTATTTTTTCAAGACTCACTAAGTGTGAGACAGCTACAAGGAAAATAGTTGAGGAAGCTATGTAGCTATATTACATTGGGATTGCTTCAATTGTTAAGAATGTTTTTCATGATAATGTAAGTATTGATTGTTACTTTCTGTAATTGTTTTAAGATATGTTGAATGTTGAAATAATGATGACGACAGTTTTATATTATTAAATTTAAGGTGCTACATTAAACTATGGTTTAATTATCATTTATATTTTTATTTTTGATTTGAGAGTTCTCATTTAAGTCTCGGGAAATCTTATTTTTGAAATTTTACTTTTATTTTTTATTTTTATTTTAATTCATTAAAAACTGTTAACCTCCATATAGGGGCGTCACACTTTGATAAACAAACCCAAGAGGTGGTGGGGTGGGGCCCATGAGCAGAGAAGGGGCCTACGCACATGATCAGTCTTGGAATGTATATCATCGGGAGCACAAGCAAGTTTTTGTCGGAGAAGAAAGACTTCGAATCTCAACTGGTGCTGGTAGAAGGAGAGGCTACCGATGGAGCGATGCTGCACTTGAGCTGCAAACGCCATTGAGGAGGAGAAGAAGAAGAAGAAGAAGAAGAAAAAGAAGCAGCGGCTTGAGAGTTGGCCGAAACGAGGAGGTCGATGGTGTGTGGATGCTGGAGTGGAAGATAAAAAGGTAAAAGAGGATAAGTTAAGGTTTTTTTTATTATTTTTTATATTCCCATATAAGGTTAGGTTTTAATGTTTTATGCTTTTACTTTTTTAATTTTAATTTCTTAAAAAGAATATTAAGTATTAAACAGTCATGTGAGCGCACGTGTGAGGATTTTAACAGACTTATGTCCAAAATTGAGCTACAGGAACGAAATTACATTATTTTTAAAAGGTTAAATTCAATTAATGTCCTGTTTAGCAATTGTGGTTCTCACCACAATCTCAGATATAAACAGTAAAAAATTCTCACATGTTACAGTAACAATAAAAAAATTTGCTACAGTAAAAAATTCTCACATGCTTTAGTAAAAGTGGTTCCCATCACTGGTTTCGACTACTCTTCCAAACACCTACTAAATAAAAAAATTTAAGATTAAAATATACATTTTTAAAAAATTAAGGACGAACCGAGGTATTTACGGTGTTTGTTGTGTAAATGGCAAAGGACATAACATTCGACGTTCATTGGGTCGTATTTCAGCCAACAAAAAAAAAAGAGAAAGTCATCTCCTTACAAGTTTCCACGTGGCAATTCCATGATCCAACGGTAAAGATTAAAGCACGTGATATGACGGCGCGATGGCCCAATGTTCGTGTTGGAGCCGGCCGCCGGGAAAAAGCTAAACGGAATGTACTTGAAGACCAAAAGCCCTCCTTTGTGCTGATCAATTTCACTAGAAGAACACCACCATTTTAAAGTTTCGAGCTTTAGACAGTTTCTCCGTCTCGTTGGTTGTTTGGTCGGAAAACATGTCGACGCTCATCGACGTCGTCGGAGTGCAACGAGAGCTTCTCCCTCGCGAATCTTCTCCTGCTCCACTTCCTTCCAAACACTCCTCCGAGACCGACGAAATCGTGCTCTTCTCCTCATCCGATGGTCCAGATTAGCCGGCACCCCAATCCCGCCGATCAAAACAACCAGCGTCTCGCGTCTCTCGACGTCTCTCGCGGCCTCACCATCGCTGTACAAGCTCTAATTTCCCTTATTCCTCTCCTTTTTTTGGTTCAATTTTGCTTTTACTGAGAAGCTTTCAATAAATTCAGTAGCTTTCAGGGTTTTTTTCGACGATTTCTGTACCATACAAAATCTATAATAGATGTCGTATCAGAGGCAGATTGGGATTTGTTTTCTGAGTTTTTTTTTATTTTTTTATTTTTTGGTGGTGATTTCTCCTAATTTTTTGTGATACAGTTGATGATACTAGTTGATGATGCTGGAGGAGCTTTTCTGTCCATAAATCACTCTCCATGGTTCGGTGTAACCCTTGCAGATTTTGTGATGCCTTTTTTTCTTTTTGGTGTTGGTGTCTCTGTCAGTCTAGTATTTAAGGTACGGTTGTTTTATCTGTTCATCGTTTGGACATTTTTGTAGACGAGAATGTGACTTTTTAAGAACCAGTGATGGATAATTTGAGCATATTATTTGGCTTACAATTGCAGAAAATATCAAGCAAAACAACTGCTACGAAAAAGGTCTTGCTGAGAGCAATCAAGCTCTTTCTCTTAGGGGTGTTACTACAAGGTATGCTCTTTATACTTTTAATGTTTCCGGATTCTTAGAGCCATTGTTGTACTATTAGCTTTTGAAAAGCTTAAACATGTTTTGCTTTTAGGGTAGTCGGTAGGACGATTTTTAACTGCTTGTAGTGAATCCAAAATCTACCAGGCTATGTAATGTCTTTCGAGACTTTATATGTTCTAGTTCCAAGTCCGTGGTATTTGTTGTATGTACCTTTGTGTTTAATGTCAAAGAAGATTGACTCTCTCTCTTGCTCTCGCCCGTGGGGGCGCGGGGGAGGAGGGGATTGCTTTCTTAGGTGGGTATTTCCATGGGCGAAACCATTTGACTTATGGAGTTGATGTGGGCAACATTCGTTGGTTAGGAGTTCTGCAGTTACCATTATTGAACTACCTATTCGTTTTATGTATAAAATAAGTTCTGAGTATGAATTTTGATATTTAAAGTGCCTAATTTACAGAGAATTTCAGTTGGTTATCTATTGGCTTCAATGTCGGAGATCTGGTTTGCTAAGGACATCATGGTTGACTCACCGGTGGCATTTGTACAGAAATACTACACTCAAGGGTTCGTTTTGTTAGATACTATAGCTGATGCTCATTGTCTTCTTGCTTAATACTCTCGCTCTCTCTCTCTCTCTCTCTCTCTCTCTTTTCTCTCTCTCTCTCTCTCTCTCTCTCCTTATCTTTTGTGTGGCTTTGAAAGGGTTTGTGAACAAATCTCTTGGATTCAGAAAATATTTTTGCATTACTTCATAGCTGGTGATTGCTTTTAACAGATAATGACTTAACCGAAGTACCAACTCTTGCAATACGGTTTTTTGTATAATCACCTATCAGTTTGTATTACAGTCTTATGATAAGACTATCACAATACACATCCATGCAGACACGGTTGTGTATGTCTAATTGTGTTTGTTCTTGCTATTCTGAAATTGGTAACTTTTTACTGTATTATGCAGGCTGTTTGCTATCTTACTGTGCTCAACTTACATGCTCTTGTTATATGACCTTTATGTACCAAATTGGTCATTCGCAGATTCCAACATAAATGTGTCTGGTTACACGTCTGATACTCAAAATGTGAGTAAAATTGTGTACTTTTTTCTTTCAATAATGATATTTCTTTTTATCATTATTATTGTAGTTTGTTGTTGTTGTTTATATTAGTTTGTTTTAAGTTGTGATAAACTTTGATTTCTTTTCTAAATAAAAATTAAAAACATGCCATGAGCTTGATGTTTATTTCTTTTTCAACTATCTAATAACTTTTTTTTTGGGATTTTTTTATTACACTTACTGTATTCCCCACAATTGAGTTCATTCTTTTAGTTGAATGTCACTTGTTTGTTTTGTTAACTGAGATAAAGCACTATATATGTGTCCCAGGTCCACTGTGAAATGAGGGGAAGCCTTCGACCTCCTTGTAATGCTGTTGGTTTTATTGATCGCATTATTCTTGGAGAAAATCATCTTTACCAACGTCCTGTTTACAGAAGAACAAAGGTTATTATTCCCCTGGGTTTATTGTGATAATTAGTAATAGTGCCTTTGATTTTTTTTTTTCCTTTTTGTGTTAAAGAGATGTTTCGGGTTTTGAATCCACATCTCAGCATTATTTTGTTTGATCTTCAAGACATTTTAAACTTGCTTGTTTTATTAGGAATGCAGTGTTAACTCTCCCGATTGTGGACCTCTGCCACCAAATTCTCCAGGTTGGTGCCTTGCGCCGTTTGATCTGGAGGGCATTTTAAGGTTGCATCTTGTAGTCTCTTTTCTCATGTGCTTATCTTATTTACCAGTTAATAGATTGTAAAACCATAGTAGATTTATTCTCTTTAAAAAATGATTAGGGTTCAATTTTTGAGTTGATTTTGTGAATGAATTTCTCTTTTTATTATCACCTTTTACCAGTAGATAAGCATGGTCAACATGATATTTGTTCAACTTGTTCTTCTAAGATGCTCCATTAGATGATCTTCGAAATCTGCTGAGAGCTCTACTTGGGTGTGAAAACCCTTTTTTCATCTAGTATATAACATAGCATGTTAAGTTGAACCATGAGGATCTACTAAGGCAGGCTTTTCAGGCTAGCATGCTCCATTATAACTGACCAAGATAATTTATCTCCTTACTGACAGCTCATATTGGTTGGTTTCTAATTTGTGTTGTTGTAAAAATTTTAGTTCTCTGATGGCTGCCATTACGTGTTTTGTTGGGTTGCATTATGGGCGTATAGTTGTGCATTTTAATGTATGATATTTCTTATTACATCGGAATGTGCAAGCTTTTGAAACTATTATGATTTTATTTTGCAAATGTTTTGCCATTTATATATGCCTTGATGAGGAGCTTCAATGCATTCACTCACTCGTGTCCTTTGTTATAGGGCCAGAAACAGAAGGTACTTTTATGGTCCCTTTTCTCAATCCCTTTTCTAATCATTGGATTTTTTTTAGAGGTGCTAGGTATATAATTCAAACCTGAAGATCTTTCATAGCTGATTATTCAAAGTGTTCAACACTGTTTCTGTGCCAACTTATGGGTACTTATGACAGGCATTCCTCTTTCAAAACCACTGTACACGTTGAGCTATACATGCATAACCGCTGGAGCATCGGCTTGTGCTTAACCATTATTTATTACGTTGTAAGTTCTAGTGTTAATAAGTATTTATATACGATAGTATGATGCACAAAAAGAATATTAGAAATGTTTCGTTGTTACAATATGCGAGATAGAATTGAGGGCAAGCCGAAAATAATACATTTGGTCTGACATTTTATTGAATACAGGTTGATGTCAAACATTTTAAAAAGCTGATGATTTTACTACAATGGATGGGGATGAATGCACTCATTATCTATGCTTTGGCTGCTTGTGAACTTTTCCCGGCAGCTGTGCAGGGTTTCTATTGGCGGGCACCTGAAAATAACCTGGTATTTTTCTTTTCACTAATAACTTGACATGCATCATCTGTTTTCAACTCGAATCATTTATAGTATATTTTCAGAGCGTGAACCTGAGAGACTTGCGATTGTTAAGATGAATGATAAATTTGGTTGATCTGGTGCATTGTCCTTTTGATTGACTAACCTCTTAGCTTCAAACTACAATTGTGTGCAGGTTGACGGCACGGAAGCTTTATTGCAGGCCTTGCTTCATTCAAGGAAACGGGGCACCTTAGCATTTGTCATGCTTGAGATTTTATTTTGGGTTGTGGTCGCTGGTTTTCTTCACATGAAAGGCATATACTTGAAGCTGTAAATGACACTTTTAACATGTACATGCCAAAAGGAAAAAGAAAAAAAAGAAAAAAAAAAGATAAAAATTGTAGATGTTGGGTTCGTTGTTAAAAAAAAAAAAAAAAAACAACTAAATCATAGGCTGACCCAAGCACTTTACCATGTACAGTTTCTTGCATGATCACAGATTCACAACTTGTATTTTATCTTGCGGTTTTCTAAATATTATCTGGGGTACCAACTACAGTACTGTATTTTGCCTAGATGCTCCTCTTTGCATCCGTATCTAATAATTATGCGCCTGTAGTTGTCTGTTTGGCAAGATGGTCTTATGAGTTTAACTATTCCCGGATGAGACTCCACAAAACAGATAATGTCAACATTTTGTTGCTGAACGAGAATAAGTCCATTTTTTGCATGTATTTTCCCCTTGCTCTCTTCAAAAGGAACAGAGTCCTGTTGCTGTTGATAGTAGATTTTTTCCTGAGAGTACTGAACTTTTTTCTTTTTTGGCTTGCATACCAGGACATCAAAAAGGAAATCGCGAGAAAGCTTTTGACTCAGAAGTGAATACCGGATTCCAGCAACGACAAGAAGCAAGAGTGAAAGCTAAAGCTCAAGCAGGGAGAGAGAAAGTGAAAAGGGCACGAGCGAAGCCATTGTAAACAAGATAAGAGGTATTCAATTCATTTGGTTTGCCTGAGGAAAAAGCATGGCTGATGCCTCGTCGGTTTCTAACTTGGTCAAAAGTGATTCAAATCTTTCAAGGTTCTTTCTACCACCCTATTGTGTGTCAAAGAGGGTGATTACGAGAGTGACATGACGTCTCATTTTCTTTTGTTGTCTTAAAAGTGTTCTAGATAAGACAAAACTGATAAGCTGAATTCACTCTGCGAAGCCCCCTTTAACAAGAAAAAGATGGGGAAACTTGTTAAATTAAACAAGTTTAACAAGGAACAAAGAAAAACAGTGGGATAGAATGGCTTTAGGATCCTGCTCGTTGTTGCATGTATTTCAAAATGAACTTCCGTGAGTAATTGAAATTTGGCATCTGCATAACCGCTATTTTACTGCACCTATAGTATACTCCTTGTCATCATTATGATAAAAATCATTATCATATTTGATTAGTAACGATTCTGTCCTATAATAACTTGGACGCGCTCTGTGCTCGTGAAGTTGAAATTTAAATAGAAAGGCCACGTTTTGTTTCCATGATGTCGTATTTATATGGTTCGAAGCAAACTACCTTTTCAAATGCTAAATGTGGTGAATTAGCAGCCAATCAGAACAAAGGTTTAAATGAAATCTGATATCTACGGTAATTGCAGTTTACAAACGGTAAAAAGTTAAACCTGGCTTTTCAGAGTAACAAGAATGAGAGAGGGCATTCTAGACAAAAGATGTAGGTGCTTTGGTATATTTGGTTTTTTGGTGAATGCTTTGGCATATTTGGTTTCTTGAAGTTAAAGACAACTTAGCTGGTAAAGGGTTTCCCTTCAGGCTACAGAAACCATCACCTCAAGGCCTTGAAAAGTATAGTTTTTCAGAAAAGCGATATAAAAGGCAGCCACTAACCCCATCCAGATGCATTGTTCTCTACTTACTACTCCCTCTCTCCTCAAATCTCCTGAAGAATAATACCATAAAAGGGGTTTGAGAATTTATATGGAAACTCAGAAGGAAAATGGTGAGGCAGCCTCAGACACGCACAGTGGCAACAACCAAGACAAAAATCAAGAGCTGCTTAAGGGCAAACAATCAGAAGAACTCCATTTACGAAAAGCTCTTGCACACAGCATTGTGCGACGCAAGCACCAGCAGCCGCTGCACTGTAGGTCGAAAGCTTGGAATCAGTGATGCCAGAGCACAAGCAGGTTAAGCAAAGTTTCTTTAGCTGACGAAGAAAAGAAGTAGATAACAAGCTCATTAGTTTACCACTTTACCGATTGCTTGTAATTCTTACTCCAATTCCATTATGTGTCTTTTCTTTTTTCACTACTCACATATTATAGTGTCAATAATGTAATAAGTTCCCATTTTGTTTACATTTCCAGTATACTATGTTGTGCTATAGAAGTAAAGTAGCAAGTGACATGATTTTCCAGACTTTGTGGATGCAAACATGTGTCACGTTGTTAGGATGATAGGCTTTTAAGGATAAGTTAGGATGATTTCAAGTGGAATTGAAATTAGGAAAGACGGCAAATTGATGATTCGTCAATCAAAGCGCTCTTTTATCTCAAATGGTTTTGTGATAATAAGACCATCAACTCCAGCAACCCCACCGTTCCAGCTTGTTCTCCATGTAAAGGCTTCATCAAGGACTCAAGTTAGAAGCACGGGCAAATGTCAATTGCAAATGGGGAAAGAGTGATTGTTCCCTGAATGGAAACAAGGAATATACGCGCAAACTTTTGGTGCCCCCGAGCTCCAAGTGAGGGCAGCTGTAACGAAGAGATGCATTAATAGCTAGGGATCCTTCATGTCCATCTGTGTATAGCCTCTTACAGTGAAGTATTATAGGGTTTGGCGAACCGGTTTGAATTAAAAATGAATTCAAATGTTATAGCATATGAGAGCATTGTGCCGTAGTTGTTTTTTGCTTTACAATATAAATATTGAGAGCTTTATATCACTAATTTGAACCGATGTGCTATATGGAAGGTTAAACTTTAAGTAGATATAGGCATAAGCAAGCGCAAATAGGAGATACTAAAAAAACATTAAGTTGGCGTAACAAATGCTGCAGCATAGCTCGCTTAACTACGAAAAAGAAAAAAAAGAAACCGCTGCTGCATGTGACTCAATTGGAAATTTCCCTTCTTAAGAGAGACTTTGTGGACCCCTTCCGCATCATGGTTATGCTCTCGCTTCCTTTTTAAAATAAAAAACAGGCAGGCACCTTCAGAGGAGATACCCCCACCCAAAAAAAGGGCACAACTATATTTTAAGGCAGAAAAAGAAAGAAAATGTAGTTTTAAAGACCAATGGTTAAAATTATTTGTTTATACCAAGCTTTCGTTTTTTAGTTTCTTCTTAAATATTCCTTTTTGATTTGCTTATTACTTTTTGCATCAGTTGTTTTATGTATTGATATGCATGTCGCTCATATTGCTTTTGATGACCCTCATAGCGATCGCTACAATATTGAAATGTGTCATAAAGAAAAGCCACGATCACGAGAGATCGGGAGAGTGTATTGCAGACTCTTAGTTTAGTAGCTACCGCCAAACAATCTATTATCTACCTAAGTATATCAATGATAAATGTAAGTATATCAATTTTAAACCTAAGTATACCACTAATAAACCTTAATAAAAAGCCTAACATATCAATAATCAAGCTTAGTATATTACTGATAAACCTAATATATCAGTAATAAGAACAAACCTAATAAAAAAACAATCACTTACATTCTCTCTCTTCTCTATCTCTCTCTCCTCTCTGCTATTGTCGCCGAGTAGCGCCACGCCTACGCCATGTCGCCCACCTCTGCACCGAGTTCAGCCATCTTTGCCTTCGCCAGCACCAAATCCACGCTAGAGATCTCTGCACCAATGGAGCCGTGCGTAGACCATCAATGATTGCTTCTCTGCCTTCTGTGCGAACTGATGTCACAGAGTGTGATGACGATCTCTAAGTTTCATAGACTCGTCATCATAATCCTTCGCACTCAACCGAGTCAGCAGCATGAGAGTCGTGGCTCTAATTCCATAGCAGCTTGATCATCGCCGCTCTTGCTGGAGATGCGCGGATTTGCCTAGAGCCAAGAGCCACGACGCGACACCTGAGAACTCCAATGAAGGCACTCTTCTTCGTCCACGCACAATGCTCCGGTCATATCAATAAAGAGAGGAGAGAGGGTCGTGGAGAAAGAGAGATGAGGAGGAAAAAGATGAGGACAACATAAAAAAAAAGCACAAAAGATTACAAACAGAGCCAGCTATATCCTTAAATTTAAAAAAATTGGGACAAAAATTTAGTTTTGGGTGAAAAATGGGCCACCTGGCAAATTTTCCCATCAAATTTAACAATTACCCCTATAAAAGAAGGAAAATATGTTACAAATAAGAACAACTAAAATTTAGACTACACATGCATCCATTCTCTACAAATTTCCTCTAATAGCTCATCAAATATTATCATCATTCTTCTTCTTCAGATGTCAACATTTCTCATTTACAGTTGAAGTTGCTTTCTATAACCTTTGGTATGCTACGTGGGTGAATGCAATGAGCTAAAGAGCTGGTATCTCACGTGTCCCACATGGATGAAATTGTGTTAGAATGAGTTATTGGCCCATTACCCTTTGGAAGAATCTCAAACAAAGTTTTTAATTTTGCGAGTGTTATAAAAAAAAACAATGGTTTATTCGAGTAAGAGTTTTGCATCAATTCTTACAAAATATAAAGAGTGTTTAAAAAAACAAATGGTTCATTCAAGTGAGAGTTTTGCATGTTGGTTTCATGAGGTTCTTCCTTAGTGAGGTTATATGCAATTGAATCTAGTGTATAAAAATCTTCGGATCGGCTAATAATGATTTTTTCTTATAATAAAAAAAATTATTATATGTTATAATAAAAAATATGTTGGAGAACTCGCGGGCTGCCATGTGGGAGAACTTGCGGCTCGTAGTGGCCGCCATTTAATTATAATTATGTTATAATAAAAAATGTAAATAAATGATCAATATGTTCCGTTTATAAATCAAACATTATAAATGTGTAGATTATTAGTTAAGGTCTATTTCAATAATAATTTTTTACTTTTTTAAATACTGCAATTTGTTTTGCCACTTTGAGGTCGTTATCATTTAGTACATAACCAAATTAGACTAAAAAAAATTGTTGAAACTTGAGTAGTGAATTGCTAGGAGATAAAGTTAAGTCCAATATAGACATGGCAAAAGAGATTTTAGTATACAAGTCAAAATTATTAGCTGAGCACAATCAGGCACATAATGTTTCAACTATCTTGGTTAACATCATGATGTTATTTATATATTAGACCATGACTTTAATGGACAAACCAAGCCCCTTATTATTAGTTATCCTGAATTTATAGTGGATAGGTCCTTTTTAAAAAATTTATAATAAATGACATATTTTAAAATATTTAAGATAAATAAAATATTATTGTAAATAAATTATTTATTGCAGATATGCTATTTACCATAGGTATTTTAAAATATGTATTTATTTTAAAGATTTTGAGGAAAATATAATTTACCTCTTTTTCCACATATTCTTCTTTTTATTAAAAAAAAAAAGAAAAAAAAAACAGTTTTCTTAAGTCAAGCTATGCCAGAGCTTAAAAAATTTATTCAATTGTTTATCACCTCGAAGATGAGGAAGTTGAATTGCTCTTCTGAACATTAATCTTTTTCATACGGATACTAAAACCATTATTGTGTGCCAAAGAAATGGAAATAGGAGGTCCTATCTTAAAAGAAATTATTGTACCCTAATAATTAATTTCTCACGGCTTGAGGCACATGGAATTGTGGGGTTTCTATCTCATCGGCATATTTTATGCGAATGTACCCACTTACAACTGTAAAATGGTACTGCAGCCAACAGAACTAGATAACCCCCTACCAAAAAGAAAAAAAGCAAATTCAACGCCTATAAACATTCATGATTATGATCATGCATGTTCTATGTAGCATCATTATATTTTCCTATCCTGAATGACTACTAAAAATGCTACAAACATTTGTTTGGGTTTTTATATTGTTAGTCCTTGTAAAATAAGTATTGTGACAGTTTGATTTCTGTTTTCTTTTTAGTTGATTAACCTTTAAACTAAATATTTTTGCAATTTTTGGATGGTGTAAAATATTATAACATTTTGAACACATCATTGACTATTTTTATAAAATTTTAAATTCACACGATGGATATGTAACTACTACCCCATTTATATTTTAAAATTCTATATGGTTTATGTACAGATATACAGGGACGAAAACCGTCAAAATATTAAATTCAGGACGCCCTAACAAAAAAAAAAAAGATTAATATTATTAATTAGTTTGTTTAAAAGGTTAGGGACGTACAGATAAACCATAACTTTTCAAAACAATTTTTTTTAATCGAGATAATCTATCGACATATATATCTGCTTGTTTTGATTTATGTTAATCATGTCCGTAGTTGGCTTCACTATGCCTATAAGAGTGAAATCCAAAAAGCCTAGTATTTTATGCATTAGGCGTGACATATAGGCATTAGGTATTTCGACAATATTGCTCACTATAGAAATAAAGGCTTTTACGAACCATCTTTAAGGACTCCACTTAGACTTATCTCCAAAAAATATGTTTGTCTGCCGACTATATACTAGTGTGTGTTTGTGTGTGTATGGTGTCTAGTCGATCCTTCCAAATATGGCAGAAAAATGATCATCTTCTTTTGCTTCCATGTTTGTTCGTTTTCTACCACTATATATTTCAAGAAGTACTTGATTAATTAAAACAAGCCGATTAAACTTTGTTGTTAATTAGTGTAAACTCACGTAGTTAATCATATATAATTAGAGTTTAATCTGGGAATTATTAAGATTGATAGATTTTCTTCTCTTAAGTGGTGATATACAGCAATATTGCTTATTATAGGAAAACGTTAAGAAAAGCTTAGATTATTTCTTGTCTAGAGTTACACTCTATAGGGTATACTATTAATTCAGGCATTAATAAGATTGTACATATAAATTTTAGTAACTTTTCAAACTAAAAAGGTTAAAATATCACCACAATTCGAACCTGCGATTCAAACATACCTTATATTTTGGGTGCATTAGCAACGTCTTTCTAGTCAACGTTAGCAAAGCCCATGATTGGTTGAAGAGTTACGCCGATTGATGCCTAGACAAGTAAGGCCCTATTAATATTATAAAACATACTGAAATCTGAATATACGTGATTAACTTAATCAGCATTTGATTGATTGGAACTAATGATCTGTCGATTTTCAATTGGTGTTTAGTGCCTAGCTAGTGATCTAGTGGCCTCGCTTTATAATGTCAAAATAAATTAGGCAATGAAAGTCACTTGACATATAACATGGAACAAGAATTTCCACGAAAGAGAAAATGACATCGCAAGGATACTTATAAAAAATATATATGATTTATTCTTAATTTCTAAGGACGTTATGCTGAGGTATCATGTCAAACTATCACTTTTCTAAAATCTCTCTCTAGAAGCTGCAACTAATGGGCTCGATTCTTTGCATCTCAGTAATCATAGCATATGGTATTCCTTAATTGAAAAGTAGCTAGATACAATCATCCACATGCAAATTATTTAGCACATTCTTTGTAGCCATCACTATATGGTACCCATCTAGGCTCTTAAACATTTTCATCATTTTGTCCTTTAGGGCTTAGAGACATTTTCCCACGAGATTGCATATACATGTACTAAAAGGGGAGAAGCTAGTACTTTCCCACTTTTTTAAGTGTAGCCTAATACATAATTTCAGTTATTAAATAATGACAATAAATACTTGTGATGATTGGTCTTGTTTAAACTAAAAAAATTTCAATTCAAATCGGTTTTGTTAAGTATTTTCTCTCTGGCAATTGAAATTGTACTACAAAAAAAACTACATTTAACGACATATTATTTACGACATGTAGTTTTTAAATGTCGTTGAAAAGTACATAAAACGACATCTCCAACCAATATGTCGTTAATAACATTTAAAATAATAATTAACAACATCTATATAGATGTCGTATTAAAGGTCTCTCTTTAACGACAATAGTTTAGTGTCGTTAAATTATTTAACAACAAGTAGGAGATGTCATCAAAGCCTCAGAGATTCCACGACATCCTTTATAGACGACATCTTGACCAATGTCGCCTATAAAGGGTGTCGTGGAATCTCCAAGACTTTGACGACATTCTTACTTGTCGTTAAATAATTTAGCGACACTAAACTATTGTTGTTAATTATTGTTTTAAATGTCGTTAATGACATCTTTGTTTGAGATGTCGTTGTATATACTTTTCAACGACATTCAAAAACTGCATGTCGTAAATAATATGTCGTTAAATGTAGTTTTTCTTGTAGTGTTGCTACAAACATCCATTTTCACAATTTTCTTTTTCTAATTTCAGTGGACAACTTTCTTCGTCAACAACTGAAATTCCTTCTTTTCAATAATACATCTCATCAAAGTTTTTGATACACCAATATAGTTCTCACAATACTAATAAAAAAAAAAAGGGTTGTTGGTCGATGAAGCAATCCAGCCAATTGGCCACTGTACTGGGGCAGTACTCTAGCTCTAGACTCACGCTAGCGAGGATAAGCAACTATAAATATAGTAACAAGATAAAAAAGCAATCTATATATACTTTAGCTATATATATATATATATATAAAGTAACTTTTCAAAGGAGATAGCACTTTGTAAAGATCATATAACTATTGCAACTTCCACATTACAATGCATTAAGCTCTTCTGTGGAAAAAAGGCAATTGGTCCCAATACATTGTGTTCCGCATATGGGATTTCTGTCAAAAGGACTAGCTAGGAAGGGGTTTTTGTTAGAGAGAGAGCGAGAGAGAGAGAGAGAGAGAGAGAGAGAAGAAGGATGGTATATTAAGACTAAAAATACATGACGATCAGCTCCGGGACGGGCCAATCGTTTTGTACTCAAGCGTCCCATGATCCTGAAAAGTGTTGATAGTAAATGACATACAAAATCTACCACTTCGATCGTCATCCTGTGTTAAAGGTACTATCATGGGAGGGAAAACTTTGCTTCAGGCCTAGCTAGCTGTAGACATCATGGTATATCTGTATATATATATATATATAGTTTCTCTACTGTCGTTTTAATACATAAGTTTTAATACGTAAGTTTTTCTACCGTCGTTTTAGTATGTAACTTGTAGAAGCAAAAAAGGTAACATATATAATATTTATTTAACATAACAGTACATTAAAGAAGCGTGACAATAACTGTCATTAAAGTACGGTTTTAGCTTTGAATGTAACACACTGACCTTGAGGTTTTTTGTTGCGTTTTTTAACGTGTGTATATATTTATACGTGGCCTTTGCATATTATGTGCAAATCGAGGGGCCAATTAGGCAATCAATGATTTTTGTCCGACTGCTGGAATCCAAGCAATGGAGCGGAATTGATTAAGGATTTGACACCATCATCGACTACTAGTGGTGGGGCCTATATTCTGCATAGCGTATGAAAGGAAGTTTTTAGGAAAAGACATGTTTAGTTATTTTGTGCAATGTCTTGTATGATGAAAAAATGTTAAAATCGTTTGAGCAAATATCATAATGTTTTGTTGAAACTCAATATTTGATGATGTGACAGCACTCAAAGACATAAATTAAATTTAATTGAAATAGCAACTTAAGCCTTTTTGGTGGATCTATAGTTCCTTAACTGGCTATATGTACATAAGACGAGGTCTTTGTCTCTTAATGTCGCAGTAATTGTTATGGGTTCGACAATAACATTAATGTCTGCATATTATTAAGATTCTTTTGAACAGCAATGCCACATATGTGCATAAGTACTAGGAGATTATAAATAATCACTATTTGTTTCATATTTGATTAATTAAACACATTCTATTTTCAATTTTCAGGACACATATTGGACTTTATTCCATAAAAACTTGGTTGTTTTATATTTGCTATAATAAATTCTAAAAAATTAACCATTTGGTGATTATTTATAGAGTATTTGGGATATAAATTGAAACTAAGAGTTAGAACTAAAAATATTGTGGCTTATGAAAATTTTATACTGTAGTATATTTTTACTTATATTGTAGTATATGAGAGTTTTTAAATGTAAAATAAATGTCTTTTTTTTTTAGTTTGTGCAAAGAAAAAACTTGTGCTTCCAGCTTTGAAAGTTCCCATGTTCATTCAGTCTCAATAAAAAACGAAGAAGAAAAAAAGAGGCCATAAAGTAATATTGCTCATTTTCACATACTGGGAGCCAAATATAGCCAATACTTTTACCGATAAAGAGGCAACACAGTACGTTACATATAAGAGGGAAGGAGAAACAGCTCTATCTGTTACTTTAACATTTAGGATTCCATATGATCCAGTACTCAAGTGGTACCACTATAACTCTAGACCACATCATCATCATCATGCGAGGGTAAAAAACACCGGGAACTTTATATGTAGGGCAAGAATATCAATCGCTTTAGAGAATATACGCATATATTATAGGATTAATTATAAAATTCCTCGTTATTTATAGCTTTTGAAACATTTTGTCCTCAAACTTTAAAATACAACTTCCATTCTTCTTGAAGTATAAATTATTAACAAAAATAGTCATTTTGTTAGAATTTTAATGAAAAATTGACAAATGGTTATAAAGTTATAGGTATTTTAGTAATTTTGATTATAAAAATAACTAGAAAAATTAAAACTATAATAAAAATAGTCTTTATTAATTATTAAAAAGAAAAAAATCAATGATTAAAATCATTATACTATTTGAATCCTTTCTTTTCGATATACTAATTTTTTTTTAATATTTTATCTTTTCACACCCAAAAAGTATTTTGAAATTTTAAAAATTATATATATTAGTGAAATGAAAAAGAATATAACATAAATGCATTCAATATAATAAAAAATATAACACAAAATTTTCAAAAAGAAAAAACTCTAATAGTATTAATAAAATTTCTTTCATATTTTTGAATTTTTATTGGTATTTATACCTTTTAAATTTTCAAAATATTTTTTGAGTGTGAAAAAAAATTAATAAAATTTTAAAGAAAATTTTGGTTTGTCAAAAAAAGAGGGATTTAGTTAGTATTATGTTTTTAATTATTTTTTTTGTTTTTAATTATCAACAAAGATTATTTTTATTATAGTTTTAATTTTTTTTGTTGTTTTGTATAACTAGGATTACTAAAATACCTTTAATTTTAAAATTATTTATCAATTTGTTGTAAAATTCTAACAGAAGAACTATTTTTATTAACAGTTCATACTTTAGTTAGAATTGATGTTACTTTTTAAAGTTTGGAAGTAAAGTGTTACAAAAGCTATAGTTTAAGGGAAATTTTTGTAATTAATCGTTTATTATATATAAGTCTTATAAGGTGTTTAAGAAGTATGGTTAGAACTGAAACTTTTAAATTGAAAACTATAGCATTCGAAAACTTGACTTTGTAGCGTATTTTTTTTTATCATTGTAACATGTGAGATATTTACACTGCAACAACTAAAAGTTTTAGTTAGAATTGATTTTCTCAAACACCCTTTTAGTGGCATGGCGACAAGGTGTCCTATTTGGAGTTTCCTAGGCTGTTTGAAAGAATGATTGTAACTAACAGTTTTAGTTTGAGATTGTAGCATGTGAGAGCTTGTACTGTAGAAATTTTTTACTTTTTATTATAATATGTAAGAGCTTTATATTGTTTACAGTTATAACTGATGGTTTTAACTATTCTTTTAAATTTCTGTTCATCATCTAACAGATTGGAAGTTCTAAGTTTAGTACGCACATAAGAGTTTGTCTTCTGGGATAAACTGTCCTGATAGAGTCCGCAGACCCTTGACTCCTTATCCGGGAAAGAATGAGGGAAAATTTTTGCTATTTTACATGTGGTACTAGTAAAAAAAAAAAAAAAAAAAGCTACGTTGATCTGACCATCACTAATCCCATTATTTTTTTTTTTGAAGAAAAAGAAAATTAAAATTATATCACACGACATTTTTTATGGTTTCACTTTGAAATTGCAAGATTTTTGAGTGAAAAAGCAAACGTCAATCAAGCTAGGGTTATGGGAAACACTGATAATGTCCAACGTTTAAATTCTGATTAAAGTGTGTGGTGAAGGGGAAATGCTGGCATGTCATGCGCGCACATTAATGGCCGACAGCCTATCTATTGGGTAAGGCGATGAGGTACAGAAAACCTGTCGTAATTCGTAGACAAAAAATTGTGTGCAAAGTACAACAAATGATTTATTTTCATCTCTCGGAATATATATAGTGCGTGTGGGAGCATGATATACATCGTATCTCTTGGTGCTTTATCATGATTTCATCATCTATCATGCATGCATCTTTCTTTCCCTCTCTATGCATATCCTTTTTTCTCTATTGTACAGTATGTTTGTCTCAAGCCAAGGTTAGGCCCCCAGCTAGCTATTTGCCGCGTACGTAAGCCTGTAAAATATTGGTTTATTTTAAAAAAGATTTCCACTATAGTTTTTGAAAATTGCATTGACGAGTTTTGTTTTTCAGGTAAAAACTATAAAATTTGCATATATTTTTTTAATTATTTCAATATGATTTTGACCAGGTACCAAAAAACCGAACACTTAGGGGATTACAATATCCTCATTTCAAACTAAGCACACAAAATTAAGGAGAAAATTATATGGTACATCTCAAATACTAACATGCATTATGCAACTTGAATTTCAACAAATTTGATGTTTAAAAGAAACAACCTAAGTTATTTTCAAATTAAAATAGATATAAAGGTAAATGGTCTTTTAAAAGTACTTTTAAAATAAATGACTGTAACTTTTTAAATTAGATAAATGAACGTTTATCATGAGTGATAAACTCGACGATTTTATCAAAATTTATCACTAATAAACAGCCATTTGCTTAATTTTAAAAAGTTATAGTCATTTATTTTAAAGAAGCCATTAAAAAGCCATCGAACCAATTTCTCAATTAAAATTGGGGTAGAGACAATAAGATGAATATTATGTTTTGATTATTAGGTCATAGAATGAAACGATATTAATCTCAAATATTAACAAAAAAGTGGATAACTTTTAGCCAAAAAAATAAATAAATAAAACAAACGGCGGCTCAGAAAGTTTATTCACATCAATATCTATATGCCTAAATTTCACGGCATGATCATGCAAAAAATAGGATGTGAGTTTTTTTCCCAAGAGGCAAGTGTTATTTAGAATAAAAAAAAAGAAAATATGTATGTGAAATAGTTTGTGTTGATGGTGATGACTCATAAACTTCTTTTCATCTTAGAAAATTTGTGACGGATTGCTTCTGAGAGCCTGCGAAAAAGAAGCAAGGAACTACATCTATTTATTTCATTTAGTAACATTACTTTTTGCATAACTCATAATAGAATACATTGCTTTTTTTTTTTTTTTTTTTTGCATTAATAGATTAAACAACATTCATACCAATTATATTTTCATATAAGTCTGTAGCTAGTGACTTCAAATATATATACAGTACTAAATTTAAACTTGCGCGTCTAAAGAATAAACTAATAAAATCTCAGGATAAAGATCTAAGTCACATTCATATAATATGAAGGATAAAAATTCAAAAAAACTGTTAATCCCTACAAGTTCCTTTTTTTCCTCAATATACAAACACATATATTTACGTATGAAACTGACTCTTATGTCTCCTTATTCATGTTCCCTTTATGTCCCTCTAATAAAATCATACTATGTCAATTAGAATGCCATGTTAATTAAAATATAATGTCACTAATCAGCTAAAATATTTTAATTGACATGACATGATATTATTGAAGCGACATAAAAGAGGACATGATAAAGGAAACATATAACCTAAAATCTATTTATATAAGTATGTTTACAATAAATGTATGTATGTATGTGTAAGTCTTGCCCTGAATTAATGTGTTTATGTGTCTATATATGTGTCTAGTGAACTGGAATATAAGCTCCATAAGTCCAAACTAGCTTAAAAATTCGATCCTGTTGAAAGCCATCATAAGAATCTGTCGGATTTTAATTGGAATTACGTTAGAGGCCTAGAATTCCACAAGGACAAAACAATGGCAGGCAAAATTAATCTCGTGACGACACCAACAAGCAACAAAGTGTAGATTATTATTACATTACAATTAACGACCAAAGCTTATTAAAAAAAAAAAAAAAAACAGTAATACTTTGCCCAGCAAGAGTGGGGTTAACTCTGCTTGCGGATAGGCAGCTAAGTGGCGCCTACAAAGAAAACGGAGACAACCTAGAAAAACCAGCTTTTAGTACCACAATCACACACATCCTAGGCAATCTATCTAATCTTTCCCCCGTTTTTTTCGGGCTACAAATTTCCATGATGACATATAGACATCCTCGTGATCTATGCCCATATGAACCTCAAAGGGCATATTAAGTAATTCATGATGATCATCATTTAAGAAAGGAGGAGGAAACATGCAGAGAAGGTCATTTGACACCATTGATATAACAGATGTTTTAATTTTTGGATTAACTTTTTAACAGCTTGATCTGTAATTATAAATATCTATGTATCACGTAATACAAATTTTTAACAAAAACAGTTGCATATCAAACTATTGAAACGCTAATCCAACAATTAAAACATTTTACTCCCCCAGTTGTACAAAATTACATTCTCAAAGATTCTCGAAAAAAAAAAAGAAGATAAAATCTTGTTATATTGGGTCCTGAACCCTTTAAAGTCAGACACGTATGCTACTCTAGCACTTGCACACTTTACGCAAGAGGGAAGGAAAATATATAATATGCGGTATGCAAAGTTTAATTTGCATGTATATATAATATAATAAGCATCACATGTGCGAAATATATATCTACATGGATTGGTCAATAATTGCATGATCACATTTCTTTAAAAGAAGAAAAAATAAATGACTTTTAAGGCTATCTTTGGTGAACTTTTTATACAGGTTAAATGCCCGAAACCAAAGCAAACGAACGTGGGACATCTATAATTTTTTTTTTTTTTTTTTGTATACTCTCTGCACTATTTGATAACGGATTCAAACAAGTTATATATCTTTTAGAATATTATACCCTCAATGCCTTGCTAGTTTCTACTTCCAATAGTACGTGTTAAATAAAAAAAAAAAAGAAGAAGAAGAGGATAAGAGTTAGCCACACAAGGGCAACAGCATAATGATAAGCTCTAAACAGTAGTGAACATTTGCATCACTCAAACGAAATCTCTACTCAAACTACTTCCCTATAAATACAAGGAATTTAACTCCTCAAAACACACACAAACAAGAAGAAAAAGAGAGCTAAAAAAGAGTACCACAGCAAAACACATCATGTACGATCACAATCCCTGCAGCTCAAGCCTTAAGCTCTTCGGTTTCCCGATAACAAAGAACGGCGAGGTAGTAGTGCCTACATCGGAGCAGAAAGCGGAGCAAACAACGATCTGGGAAGTGGAGAACAGGAAATTCAAGTGCCAATTCTGCCGTCGAGTTTTCTCAAATTCGCAAGCACTTGGTGGCCACCAAAACGCGCACAAGCGAGAGCGGCAGAGGGTGAGCGCCCAGTTCCAGCTGGGGCGTTCAACACCACATATTGTTGGCCCGGTTCTCAGCCCTCACTCGGTCAGATCATCTGCGGCTACCACCATTTACACATCGAGGTTCGCAATGGATTCTTGCAATAACAATAATGCCAGCATGAATGGTACTTATAATCCGCCGTCACAGGCAGTAGTACTACCGCCGTTCTCGAGGACTACGTTTCCGTCTTCGCCGTACTACAATTGTTTGGTGTCACGGCCAGTACTACTACAGCCGGAATTGGCCGCCAAGCCTGAAGTTGGAGTTGATCTTCACCTCAAGCTCTCTCTTTCTGGTTAATTAATTAACCAATAATATTTAATTTTATTACGCACGTCCTGGTTTTTTTTTTTTTTTTATTAATGCTTGCTTGGGATTCCTCCAATTTTCTGCGAAGTATTAATATGTAGACAAGAAAAAAAAAAAGATTAAGTTCAATTGTCAATGGTTGACAAAACTGACGCTTATAATGTCTTTGTTTTTTTTTTTTCTTCTTCTTCTTTGTGCTGCTTTGATCATTTTGGGTGTGTTTCTCGCGTGGAAGCATTAATCACATGGAATTGTTGCATAATTTACAGTTAATTTTGACCATTAGCAGAATTAATCTGTGGAAATTGGAGAAGAAACATATGTAAAGCTTTAAACTAATTAAAAGCAAAGCATATAATATAGTAGAAAGAAAACAATTTATTTAGAAAAACATAATCTGCTCCTCCATGATTTTATTCATCTATTTATTTTAGCCACAAGCTTGTACACCAATAAAGAAATGGCAATAAATGGCAAAAGCGTAATCTCATCATTAATGGATGATTATGTATCATAATCTTCGCTCTTTCGCTTTTCCGCAAAGAAATGGCTTGAATTTTCATAGAATTGTTTTAATCGATCTAGCACAAAAAAATATCCATTTATTACACAATTGCAAAAAGGAAAAAAAAAATTAAAGTTGGAGAATGAAGACAAGTTTCAGCCCAATAAAAAGGATCGGCAAAAAGTCCATAACCAAACCAAAATTCAGAGGGAAAAAATTATTTTTTTTTTTTACAATTTTCTATTCTATGAACCACAAGTACAGCCGGTGCAGTGCAGAGATCATGCGATAGCTCCTCGACACTTTCGCAACACATTGAAAACGCAAAAGCCGTATTTAAAATTCAAAATTCCAAATATACCCTCGATTCTCGAAAGCCTCTCCGTCTTTAAAAACCCTAATTTCTCCCCCCAATTTCTCTCCTCTACTTCTCCTTCAATAGCATCGAACCTATAAATTTCTGCCTCTGGTAATGGACGGATTCGGGTCGGCTGCACGGTACGGCGGGTGCGACCGCAGGCACGAGATAGTGAGCGGGAAGGGCGGGAACCGGGCCCACTCGCCCGATCCGGGTCCGGTCCCGCCACGCTCGTCGAGGGCGAGCAGGCGAGATTCGAAACCGTGGAGCTTCAGCGACCCGGAGGCGAAGAGGAAGAAGAGGATCTACAAGTACAAGGCGTATACGGTCGAAGGCAAAGTCAAAGCTTCGCTGAGGAAGGGCTTCCGTTGGATCAAGAACAAGTGCACTAAGATTATTCGCGGTTATTAATTTGATGGAGAGTTTGCGGTCCTGATTGTGCCGCGTAACCAGCCAGGTGCCGGAAGATGGACCCCGTTGGAATGAGAGAGAGAGATGTTGATTCGGCATTTGCTGTGACAAATTACTTATTGTTATGGTCATTGCACCGTCGAACTAAAAAGAGAAGGGAGTGTTTTTGATTGATTTGGGACTTTTTTTGTCAATATTTAGTTCCAGTTGTTATTTGATTTCTGTTTTTTGTGTTTTTTCTTTTACATTGTTTTCTTTCTTTCTTTTTGTTGGCTTTCTAACTAAAAAAAGATCTGATTACATTGTGGAAATGGGATGGGTTCATGTTATTTTGGAAATTGGAAAGTCAAAGGGCTCAGTCTCAGCCAACTCTTTGGTGCAATAAAAGTTTTTGATTTTAGGTACATGAGCCCTTGTTGTTGTTGTTGTTGTTGGAATCCTTATTGGCCTGTGGCCGAACATTATTTTAACCCTATAGTGTTATAATGTAAAATAAAATATACTACAATATAAAATTTTTATATTAAATTGTTTCCAATTACACAGTCCAACTGATTTCCCACCCCTCATTATTTTCTCTTAAAGAGAGAGAGAAGGGTACATGATTAGAGTGACCCATCAGGTTACCTTGAAGCCCAAATTCTGGGCAACAATGGTGATTGAGGCCCAAATGGTCTTTGACCAATTAACACAGTGTTTCTAAGAATGTTGTTGTCAAATTTCTAATTGCGTTCTGCAAATCTTTATAAAATTCTCGCCATTAATTATTGCAATATTGTAATTAGCTATTGCTAATCAATTACTTGCACTTAAAGTATATGAAGATTTCTCCGATTGACATAGAAACCCACCCAATCTTTAATCCTTGAATATTATGATTGTAATGACTATATATCAGGAAACGTGGATTTATCAATCATTTTCTTTCAATTGAACGCATGAAAGATCTGCTTATACAAGCCATATTCATTGTATGATTTTGGAGGCAATATTTGCTCTTTCTCCATTCCCAATTTAAATTGGACGCACTAAAAAAATCTTCAAACATATCTCTAAATTATAAAAAAAAAAAAAACGTATTTAAATACGATGCAATGCTGTAAGGAATAATAAAGGTAAATTAGACTAACAAATCAATTGGTAATTACAGGGATTGGGAAAAACATCTCTGCCTATTGATCCCTTACCCTACTAATGTATATTTTCGTTCAAAATATTCTTCTTCATAAAATTAATACTTAAATTACCAAAAAGTAGTACAACGTAATGATATCAACGAGAAAATTAAAGCATAAATTTATTTCTGCAATAATAATTAACCCAATATTACTAATATATATAACACCTTCCTAGATCTTGGTCTTCATATTGATCCTCCATTACAACCGTCCTGATCAATCCCCTCGGGCCACGAACTTATTTACCACAAATTTTAACAACAAAAGAAATTGACAAGAGAATAATAACAACATAAAAAAAAAGGAAAAAAAAGCGTAAAATTTGGTAGAGGTAGCCATATACATATATTAAACTCGACGTGCAAGCACCTTTTTGCATGCATGCATGCAAAAAAGTAGATACGTACGTATACGTGCAAAATGACCAGCAAGTACTTTCATTGTTTGATCATGTCTCAACTGATTGACCTCTCAATCATCTCTTTGTAGCGACGATCAACGGAATTCAATCGCTGAAGCCTCATCTGCTCGTAGAATTGAGCTATGAACTCCTCAGCTTTGGCATCAATCATCTCATCCCCACCATTCTCGTCGTACTCGTGCCCGTATTCGCCCTCTTCATCCTCCTCCTCAGAACTCGGATTAAGTTCCTGGAGATTCACTGCCGACGCATACCGGCTCTCCAGTTCCTGGAGATTCCCCGCTGAGGCGTAGCGGCTCGAGCCGTCTTCTGATCCCGAAGAAGAAGAGGCGGCGGGAGACATCGGCTGCTGCACCGTCATCGACGCAATATTATTAATTACGTCGTCGTTTCGTTTTTCTTGAATAATAATTGAATTATTATTAGAATTGATGGTACTACTGTGGCGGGGAGAGCCGTTCTGGAGGTGCAAGGGGCGGATGGATCCCACGAGGCGGTTCCAAATGCCCCGCGACGCCACCACGTCGACGGACTTGGCCTTGTCAGCAGAGCGACGTCGAAGCATTAAAAGCGCCACCTTTATCACATGCATCGCCCCACGGCGCCTTTTCTTCTTGGCCGCCGCAAGAGAAGGAGGAGGAGGAGAATTCATGTCGGAAATGGGGAGTTTTCCGGCCGTAGATAGGGTTTCATAATTGTCTAATTTTTGTTGTTCCATTGATAGATAGAGGCTCTTTTTGGTTTTGTATTTTTTTGGCCAAGCTCCCCCTGCTGCGGAGCAGGGCGAGATGTAACGGGGAAACTTTTGTGGGGAAATTGGGAAAAACAAGTATTTATATACGGAGAGTTAGAACCACATAAAAATTTTCTATGAATTGTCAATTATGGCCAGCGCAAATTAATGTGTATAGGTTGGCAGTTTCTTTGTAAATATGTATTGTCCAACCATAAACCCGGGTGTGCAATTAGAATTAGTATAATTAATTTGATGCTTTGACCACTAATTAGTGACTCAAAATTTACATTAGTAATTACTAATTGTATGTTTAGCACACTATATTATATTTTATTGTAGTGTTTTGTATTGTATTGTATTATCTTGTTTTATATATAGAAAATACAATGTAACACAATACAATATAATATGATGTGTCAAACAAAAGTTGTAAACTAGTAAGTAAAATTTACAAATGGTCACTTGTTTCCAGTACTAGCTAGAGCTTTCGGAGTAGATTTATATCCTTTGTCTAATTTTGGTGTACTAAATAGTATCTAATCAATTATCTTATGATACATTATTTAAAAAGTTGAAAATAATGATTAATTTATTTTTATATATTTTTCATTAAATGATGTATTATAATATATGTTTAGATATTATTGGGACATTAAAAATTAGATAGACAATTTAAGTGTTTTTAGAAGGAACCTAACTGGCCCATTCTATTAATTATTTTTGTGCGCTTTCTCTCTGTTTTTTTTTTTTCAGCCCATGAATATTTATGGAAGGTGGGGGACTCTTTGTAAGGAATTCATGGGATTTATTCATGTTTCTGAACAAATCATGAGATCAAATTAAAATCATGGCATTTGATTTTTTTTTATTATTTTCTTCTTTTTTGAAAATATCATTTGAATAAATCATTGTGTAATGGGGGAATATTTCTTGTTGGCCAAGGGAGTGTCACGATTGTTGGTGGCATAATGGTAAATAATGAGAATTGCTAATTGTGTGGTGGGAGCAGAGAACGTGAAGGCGATATTTCGGGCAAACAGATCATTTAGTCTTGGTTATTCAGAAAAATAACGGTTAGCCTTGGGAGAAGGAGCAATAATTTGGAGAAGACTTTCACTGAGAGAGTGTTTGGCTAAAAGTGGTGTGAACTACAAACTCAGTTATAAATAGTGCAAAGCTCTTACATGTTACAGTAAAAAGAAAAAAAAGTTGTTACAATGTAAAGCTCTCGCATATTATAGTAAAAACATTTCCCCCACCACTGGTTAAACACCCTACGAATCTTGTTTATTTGAGACGAAATTCTCATTTATTTAATTTTGCCAATCACTTTTACCATTAAATATTTTAAGGGAATTGCTTCGTAAATAACACAGTTCTTGTTTTCTTCCAAAAACAAAAACACATGGTTCTTTTTTGGGTAAAAATAATACATATATAGTTATTTTACCAAAAGGTTATAAATTTACATAACCTAGGTTCAAAATCATACAATACGTAGAGAGTAGTTTAAATTTTTTTTATATATCTTATTATTATTATTATATAACTCTCCAACACATTATTTAAAAGAACAAAAAAAAAAAAAAAAGGCACATGACTGCCCCGCAAAACATGGGTCCATGCAACCAGCGCAAGAGATGTAACGTGTAAGGATGGTGAGGTCCGCCACCAATCTTCTTTTTCTAGTAACTTTATTGGTCGTGATGGGACCCACTATCTTTTCTTTATTTTTTTTTACTGAATGGGTCCCATTGTAAATATCTTATATATATATATATATATATATATATATTTATTTATTTATTTATTTATTTATCTTCTGATCATTAGGGTTGGAACTGGTATATTATTATACGCCCCCTAACTCATTACATGGAAGTGACCCAACTTTTGTTTTCAAGTAATTCACAACCAAAAAAAAAAAAAAATGTATTAGAGTAATGTCAGGTGTGAAAAGTTGGAAGGGCTTTGACTAGAGGTGACAATAATCGTATTCGTGTCGACACGTTTACAGCACGACAAACCCAAACACGAACACGGCATGATTAATAAACGTGTCAGAATTGCAAACATGAACACGACACGCTTATGACATACGTAAAATGACACGACACGATTATTAAACATGCTGTGATGGGTTGACACAATAACAACACGCATATGACACGTTTATGACCCAATTAACTAAAAATTTAAAAAAAAATTAAAAAAATTATTTTTTTTAAAAAAAAGCCAATAAAAAAAATTAACAAAAACACAATATCTAATTAATACTAACCTACTATAAATATTTCAAATATTTTTATTTTTAAGTTTAAATGTGTTATAAATGGACGGATCGTGTTGTGCCATGTCAATACGTTTACGGCCCTTTTAATTAAACGTGTTAAGGCGTGTTTAGCGTGTTAGCACGAAGCCAACCTGTTTATTTTCGTGTTATTCGTGCCAACCCATTTATGGTACAATTAATAAACGTGCTGTCCAAACTCGTTTATCTCGTGTCGTTTTCGTATCATGTCATCGTGCGTGCCCGAATTTGCCGGCCCTAGTTTTGACCCAACGTTCAAGCGAGGCTGTTTACTGTCTTGCTGTATAGCTGTCTGAACTACATACCAGTATGCCTGTAAATTATGGAACATTTCACTACCTCTGAAAATGCTATGTACCCAAATTATTGGAGCTCATATATTTAACATAAACTTGGCTGCTCATATGTGCTTAGTAATTCGTTTTTGCTTTTTTGCTTATGTTGCTACAAACGATTTGTCTAGAGAACAAATTCTGACATCTAAATTAAAAAGAAGGGAAAAATCAATTTGGTACTAAAATGAACTTTTAAAAATGTGAGGCTATTAATATTATGAAAAAAAATACAAGGTATCAAAGTGATTTTTTTCAAGAAACTGAGGGTCAAAATGATGTTTCCATAATTAATGTTATCATTGTCATACCTCTTTTAAAAAACAGCCAGCAGAATTAATTCCTTTCACCCATTAATTCTAATATGATCTAGTTATAAACTAAATTATAATAGATTATCCAACTCTTTTAAGAATAAATACAAATTGCACTACAAGAAAAACTACATTGAACGACATATTATTTACGATATGTAGTTTTTGAATGTTGTTCAAAAAAATATACAATGGCATCTCCAACAAAGATGTCTTTAACGACATTTGAAACAATAATTAACGACATCTATATAGATGTCATATTAAAGGTCTCCTTTTAACGAAAATAGTTTAGTGTCGTTAAATTATTTAACGACAAGTAGGAGATATCGTCAAAGCCTTAAAGATTCTACGACACCCCTTATAGACGACATTGGTCAAGATGTCGTCTATAAAGGATGCCGTCGAATCTTCAAGGCTTTTGACGATATCTCTTACTTGTCGTTAAATAATTTAACAACACTAAACTATTGTCGTTAAAAAGAGACATTTAATACGGCACTATATAGATATCGTTAATTATTGTTTTAAGTGTCATTAACGACATCCTTGTTGGAGATGTCATTGTATGTACTTTTTAACGACATTTAAAAACTACATGTCGTAAATAATATGTCGTTAAATGTAATTTTTCTTGTTGTGTTCCACATTTATGATTTCCTTAATTAAACCATTATATTATTTGGAAGATGTGAGTTATTAGTTTGTATTATGATCTACGTAGGTAAAAGACAAACGCAACCTTGTGTTCGGGGCGACCTTTTTGTTTCGTTATATTGGTTGTAGCTTATTTCTTGTTATTATTTTTTTTTGGAGGTTAATTGCTAAAATTCAATGGCCAAAAACAAATTCATAGCTGTATGGTTGACATTAATCTCAACTTCATCTAGGCGAGTTGTAGCCTATGATCCGAACTAAAGATGGGTTTTTTTGAGTTAACTCACTCTCGCGGGATTATGACCTTTTGTCTTTATATATAAATTATAAAATCAAGATCTAGATCACAAAAGACAAAACTTTGTCTTGCTAATAATATTGCTTAACTTAATGGTGCTGATCAAATGAAAATTAGACTGTTAATTATAGTTTATAAGAACTCATCATGAACAATATTGGAAAGAATTCTACCATAATTTTTATTGTAAATAGTTAAGCAAATTAGCCTATAATGTACTCTGGAAAGGTGTATAGTATCTATTTGGCAGTTTGAGGATGTTCAACTACCAAATTATAATTCAAATCAACTTCTTTACACTGTTTACTCTCACAAAATTTAAATTTCAAACTAACTTTATTAATATAAACTCTTAGTTTGAATTACGGTCTTCAAATGGCCAATATTTGTTCGTAGGTCTAAATGTTAATAAAGAGGGAATAGTAACTGCCAGCTAGTTTGCTTGACATAAAGAGTTTACTTGCTGTTCATGCTTTTTGCTGGGGTTTTGTTGTCTTACTGAAACTTCACTTTAATCACAAAAGCTTGAGCTTTGAACTTCTGGAAACATTTTCCAGTCAACAATTTAGAGTACTTCAAGCTTTCAGGCAGCTGGCAAGAACTATTACAAGTTGTCATGTGACTTCTCAAAAAAAAAAAAAAATAAATAAATAAACAACAAAAATGTGGGGCTGCGCAAATGTGAAAGAGAAGGAACTACAAGGGGCAATTTTAAAAGTCATCCCAATTTTGGGGGAAGTTTAGTTGTCGTAGGACCAATAAATAAACCCATAAATTTTTGGTTGTGCAAACATGGACGGTTTATATACATTTGACACTTTTCTTATTTATATGTAAATGCATGGAGACAAAAAATGGGCGAAAATAAATATTAATATTCGAGATCAAAACCAAGTATTATATATAATCTGCTGTTTAATTAAGCAAGGAGAAAAAAGAAACCAAGGAAGTTTCCGGTAGTAATTTCCATGAAATGCTGGACAGATGTTAAAATTTAAAAAGCTTTTTTTTTTTAATCTACAAGACAGAAACTTAAGTCTCTGTCATTGACTCAAGCCATCTTCGTATCTAATATATAACGCCACAATGATTTGCCAAAACTTTAAAATATTATTGTAACTTTTATCCTATTTCCAAGAAACTCAGTATTTGGCTGCTAATAGGAACCATTAGTGGAAACGTTTTTACTTTAACTTGTGAGAGCTTTATCCTGTAATAATTTTTATCTTTTTATTATAACATGTGAGAGCTTTACATTGTTTATAACTGAGTTTATGGTTCATACCACCCTCAGCTAAACACCCTCTCATGCATCAATCATTGCACATCGTCTAGCAATTCTTACCCAATAAACTTACATACACACAGATTGGGGCCGTTTAGTGTTGTTTTCAAAATAGGTAAAAATGTTTTTGTTTTAAAAAATAAAAAAAATTTTAAAATTGTGTTAAAGTCTTTTTAAAATTTTTGTCTCAAAAAACGTAAAAGATATTTCAAAAATTCTTAGAACAAAACTAAACGGGACCATTATTTTTGTGAATAAAATTTAACCTTGTAGCAAAATCCTTGAAATATAAATTACAATCAAAGGAAGAAAAACAAAAATAGTAAGAAATGTCACTTTTCAAAGTTAATTGTAGTAAATATCAAGTTTTAAAAATATTTGTAGTAAATGTCAAATTTATAATGTAAATAATTTACCTATTCCTTTGCTTATAGTATAAATAATTCTTATCTACGCAATAAATTGATTTATGGTGTAAATAATGTATATACATACTTGTTTACAATGTAAATATTTCTTATTTACATAGTAAATAAATTTGTTTACATTATCAAGCTGATATTTATTACAAATATTTTCAAACTTGATATTTACTTTAAAAAATTTCAAAAACTCAGACATTTCCCTCATTTTCGAAGAAAAACCTCAAAAACAAGAGTCACCCATTTGGGTGGCATCTAAGTCATTCCATGCCAACAAAATTATTGTTCTATTGGCCCTACCTCGTCAATGGCAAATCTTAATAATCTTATTTATGCCCTATATTAATTCTTTAATCAAATATTTTCGTATCAAATTCATTATGTCAGATTATATCAAGAATTGGAAACACATATTACCTAAAAAAATATTATACGATCTAAAACAAATAGTTCCAATTTTTGGTATAGCTTCTTAAACAGGGTTTAGGAGGTCTAGCCCAACTGCAGACAACTCTAATTTTTAGCCCATCATAAAGAACTTTTCAAACTGATCTCTTTTTTTCCTTTTAAATGTAATTAAAAAACAAAGTAGACTTCTTATTTTTGTTAAATTTTTAATTTTTGTCTTTGCATCTAAGAAAGCAAAGACAAAGTGAGAAGCGGCGTTTAATTATTACAAGTAGACTCCAAGGAGCGTTGATTCCGTGTCATGAGTTGAACCACTGTCGAATCTTCCTCGAAGCTGAATTTTTAATTTAATTTTTGTGTATTTCCCAAATTAACCTTTTTCAGCCGGAATAATTGTTTGGTCCGTTTTTAGATTTTTATTTTTGTTTTTGTTTTTATTTTTAAATTTTAGAGGTGTGCTATGGCCATCACCAATTATTTATTATTATTTCTATTCATGAATTATTGGAAGATGTACTATAATAGTATTATTACTTCTTTCTTTTTATGAATTTTCTAATCAACTTTTTTTTTGGAGGGGGTTGGAACTTGGAAGTTGTGGGCCAATTAAAAAAGAGAAAAAGAAAAGAAAAAATAGGGTTTAATTGTTGAAGGAAGAGAAAAATATAAACAATTATAGAGAAGTCCAAAAGACAGACAACTTTCTATTTTTTTTTTTTAAAGGAAAGACTGACCGATTGCATAAAAGAAAGTTTCTTAGATGATCATACGATGGATTCAAAATTAAATGGTAATAATTCATTGATTTAATAAACAATTATACAAGGTTTGTTGCATCTTTATAAAAGAAGAAACGTCTATTTTTGCTTTTATGCTTATATGATTGTTTCATTTCCAGGAAAATAAGCTTCTTTCTCCCTTTTTTTCTCCCTTCTCTAGAAGGTCTGAAAAAACTGCTTAAAAGTATGTTAATGTCAAAGTTTACACCAAAAAAGCACGTCTACGTTACTTGCAAGTTATAATTCCAAACCAATTATCATATATTTTGTCATGCATGTTTACACGCAGATCCACTTACAGAACCAGAAAACATGTTTGTTTCATCAACTTTGAAAAACATAATATATGACCGTAAAAACTTTCTGCTCTCTCTATAAATAATTATTATATTGAGAGTTGTACCACATTATTAGTCTATAAACTAAAAAAAAAAATATGTCAAAATTATTCATTCTATTAGATAAATGACTGAAAAAACATTGAATGTGGAAATTTCTATCAAATTTAGTCCATGAATTGAAAAGAATGTCGAAATTAGACCTTTCAATTAAATCATGGAGTGGAAGTAGATTATGTTTTATTCTAATTCGTTCTTATTATTTTTTTTTTATTTTTGTTTTCGCTTTATGGTTGAGGCTGAGATTGAAAGTAAAAATCGAATCGAAATTATGACATGGTCGATATTGAGAGACAAGGTCGGAGTTAAGATTCAGGCTAGGACTAGGATCGGGATGGGTCCCAACCAAACCGTCCGAACCCCAACTTTGGCCATAATTGATCCCTATTTCTCCTTTTAGGCGTTGACTGACCTTAACCAGCCCAAACCCATCCTCAATCCCAGTTCTAGTAAAAAATAATATCTAAAAAAAATTGACAATTTTAAAAACAAAATCATCTAAAAAGAAAATCATCAAACATGTATTCTTAACACAATCACTTTTTTAAGGGGAAAAAAACACAAAGCTACTTAACAAAGTGATTTGTAACAAGCTTAAACTACTGATATTTAATATTTTCTGTTGGTTTAGTCATCAAATGAACTAACTTTGACACATTCTTTTAGATTAGGGACTATATTTTATACAAGTTCTATTTTTAACACTTTGCATCTATTCATTTAATGGAGGGGTTAATCTTGACGCATTTTCCTGGTTTAGAGATCAAATTCAATACAACTTTCAAAAGAAAAATTATTTCAAAAGAGAAAGGAAAGTTTGGAGATTTTCTTGAATTAAAGTCCTTTCTTTGAGAAACATACATGTTTATTTTTCAGCTGAGGAAAATATACTAGATCAATGTGTATACTTAGGGTCCGTTTGTTTTAAGAACTCTTTAAATTTTTTAGACTCAAATTTGGATACGAGTATTAAGAATTTTTTAGATACGTGTTTGTTTTCTCTAAAATTCAAATCCTTTGAGTATCAAAAATCTAAGTTTTTAGAGTCTTAACTCCCCCTAAACTGTTAATACTCGGATATCTCTGTTACAGTAAAAATTAAAATTTTCTCTCCTGTATTTGAGAAAAAAATCATAATTTCTTTATTTGTTATCCAATTGAGATGATTCTTTTTTCTTTGTGTTTTTAGTGAATAAAAGAATAAATTAATATCTATATTGCATATTGTTTAAGATCATTAATATTAATATTTTATTAGATTTGTTGATAAATCAAAAACTAGTTTCACTACTTCTCCAAACACAAATTCTAATTTTATTCCATACTCAGATTAAAACTTAATTGCACATCCAAACGTCAACTCAAATAACAATTCAAATCACTAACTCAAATCCTAATTTAAATCACACTAACTCAAATCAAATCATTAATTCGAATCCATTTACGAAACGCATTCTTCTCATAAATCTCATCTACTCACCTAAAAATCATGCCTAAGCCCCCCTTCTTTTTTCTTAAACCCGATTGAAATTAATCTATGTCCTTTTGTTGGGATCCTAGGGCCAAAACAATTTTTGTTGGGCACTTCTGTAATAAGTGGCAAAAGAAAAGGGTATTTTCGGTATAACGTTAAACTCACAGCTTGTCACTCCCGCGTACAGCCGGGTCCCACCGCCAATGTTCACATCTAAACGCCAATTCACCAAACTAAAGCCACTCTGTCCCCTTCCCCCTCTCCCTGACAATCACACACACCGCGTATACACAAACACTACACACACACACATATATATAGCCATTCTCGCCTCTCTTCTCCAAACCACCCAAAACTCTCAAACTCCACAAAAGCAAAACACTTCCAAATTTTCTCTTTTCTCGTACCCAAAGGGAAGAACTCTCAAAAAACCATCTTTTTTTTTTTCCTCGTACTTATACTATAGTACTAGTAGTACTAAAAACGACACTAAAATGGGATCAATCAAAATGGCGAAGAGAAACTCCGATGTGGGACGCAGAGCGTGGAATATCTTGCGGTTAGCTTTGTTATGGGCTCGAAAAGGCGGGGTCTTCAAACGCCGTCTGATGACGGAGCTCCGCCTGTTGCCCAAGTTCGTTAGAAACCTCGGTAACAACATTGAAGCGACGTCGTATAAACGTGACGGATCCATTGACCGTTACGGCGAGCGTCAACTCTCCTTCGACAAGACCCCGATCTTCCCACGCATCGCCGTCAAAGTTAACGGCTCCTCGTCCATGCGGTTCCTCCACAACCACATTCCGTGCTTGAACCCTGCGGTAGTTGACTTTGACTGCGAGTTTGACCGGGACGAGAACGACGCCGTTTACGGCTCTGCGAGGAAGAGTTTTCTGACCAACGGTGAGGATCATCTAGATTACGACGATAAGGAAGGAGAGGAGGAAGAATATGTGTCGTATGAGGAAAACGACAATGAAGAGAACAATATTGATACGAGGGCAGAAGAGTTTATAGCTCAATTCTATGAGCAGATTAAGCTGCAGAGACAGATTTCGTACTTGCAGTACAAGGAGATGCTTAACAGAAGCACATGTTGAACGCTTCGATATTTCTGCGATTTAGTTTTCTTCCCCTTTTTTTGTATCGCTGCATTTTGTAGATACCAGAGGCTTTTGTTGAGTTCTGAGTATTGGATGCGATCGCTTCATAAATAAACATTGCATGAGTAGAGTTTTTGATTCGTAAAATAACTTAGTTTCATTTTTTTCTTCCCTTTATCGATAAAGCTTGAGCTCAAAATTAACTGATAACAAAAGGAACATTGACGATTGTCTCTCTGTTGGAAATAAACTTGCTAAGAAGATTCCTCGACAGCTCACAATAACGAACGTTGTATCTATATTCTATGTATGTTTTGGTAGGGCTTTGTGGTTGTTAGGTGTTCAGAGTTCACTTTTCTCTATTTTCGTTTTCTGGAAAAAAAAAAAAAAAGGGTTAAATTTTCTTGTTCTAATTCTTGTCTAGATAAATTAAATATGTAATTTCAAAAAGATTTTTTTTTCCATTTTGAGAACGCCTTTGGCCAATTTGTAGGACGCTTCTAAAAGAAATCGAAACTAAAAGTTTGGACTCTAATATTGTAACATGCAAGAACTTAAAAAATTGAAACTAAGGAGTTAAAACTCATCTCTTAAACATCCTCTGCAAAATTGAAACCATCACACATCTTCGCTTTACATGGAACCTAATTGACGCCATCTTTTTTTTTTTTTTTTTTTTATCTCTTTCTAAAGCTGAAGCCAGAAAGTATCTTGAAAAGTTCGACGATTGAATAAATAGCTGCAAGTAGAACTTGTTTATTCACAATTAAGAAGTGGCAAGAAGTAACAAGTGCAATTGTTTGTAAATGGATGATTATAAGTATAATTAACAAATAGTTGGTTTATGGTAATGGCAAATCTAAAATAGCAACTAACCAAAAGTTCGATTATGGGGCTGGGGTGTAATTGTAAACAAATTTGCTGCCAGAAGATATTCAAGAAGTGGGAGATCACAACTTTGATAACGAAAGCTAATAATGTTACAAAATCATTATTTGGGCAGTCCATACTTCCACCTAATAATTGGACTTTACATGCACAAGTGTTCCCAACTTTTAGTTGAGAAGGAACAAAAGCAAAAAAGGAGAAAAGCAAAGAAAAATCCAATTTTGCCGATGTTCTTAACAAAACCTTGTCAGGAGATTGAATCACATTAAAGCTTCAAACCAAAATGGCAACAGAAATTGAAATCGGTCACCCACAAGAAATAAACTCAATATTAGGTGTCCACTTTGTGAACACCATAAATTTGGTCTGCCATTAAAAGTGTCAGCCTCTCCTCATCCATCTAGAGAATGGTAATTAAGGACTAAGGTTAAGACAAAAAAAAGGGTCTATAAATGCCCCTTTTCATGCCCTTTAAGATATGTTTCCAACTGCCCTGTTGCTGCTAATATAAGACCTACAATTGCAACGTTAAGAATATTTACTTTAGATAAGAAGTATAGATTTCTGTAGAATAAACATAAGAAAATAATATATGTTCTAAATGTTGCGAACTCCTAAAGGGCATTGCGAAAAGTATGACATATATGATTTCATCTCTGAATTGTTTATGAGATATAGAAAATCAGTTGAGTGCCATTTCTAACAAGTACCTAAGAACGGAGGTGAGGGCCTCCGAGGCCGCGACTTGAATTCTGGATGAAATTGAACTCCTACGTAGAATGGATGATTTGGAATCTCCAAAATCTGCAGCACAAGCAATACATGAGAACATCAATATTCGGAAGCCCTAGGAATTACAACATCTGGAAGTATGATCTAGAGAGGAAAATCAGTATATAGAACAAAATTAGACCCAATAAGCTTCAATTTTCTCCTTTCCAATCATCAAGTTTCAATTTATCAGAAGAAAAATGGATATTTGTAAAATATATCTATCGATATACACTTTAAAATGAAAACAGTAAGGAATCTAAGTTGTTCAACAGAACTAAGTTCGTTCTTGCACTTGCAGAAAACCCACCTCCATCCGTTTCCCACTTTCGTCCTTTCCAACAAATTTTAGACCCTGTTCTTCAAGAACTCCAATGATGTCGGGATTTACCTGCATCATTAAATTGGCTAATATTAGACCATATAGACCATAAGAAGATTTCTTGTCAAACGATAGTTTTCACCTGGAATAAAGTATACAAAATAACCTCATATCTGTGGCGATGCCGTTCATCCACGTACTCCGAGTTATGGTACCTAGAAATTATCAGCGGGCGTAAAATATAGGCACAGGTAAGGTTGGATGCTAAAAGAGAAAGAACCCTATTACAGAAGATTTAAGTAGTGATGGACAGGGTTGTATCCTGATGCCCGAAACAAAAGGCATGGATAGATGTAAGTGGATTATTTTTTTCACGGTTAAGAGTAACAAATAAATTACGTACAGCTTTGAGGTAATACAGTCCGGCGTCTGGAATAATGTTCTCCGAGAACCTAGCCGCATTGTGTTTCCCATGTGCGTTTTTGAACCCTATACATGGATATGGAACGACAACAGGAATAAATAAGAAGCGTCTACATTTTTTATGCAAGAGCACATCACGATATACATGTACCTCAGGCATGAAAATCACAACATGGTTGGATGGATCTGACTGGTCAAACTCCTCGCTATGTGCCCTTTCCATACCCAAAACCTAAAACAAATCATCTCAGTAATGCAGTATATAAATTACAGAACAAAAAGAAATATGTGGTTGAAAGAACGCGATCACTTACAGATCTAGCAAACTCAATCACAGAAATCTGCATGCCCAAGCAAATCCCAAGATAAGGAACCTCATTTTCTCTGGCGTACTTTGCAGCCAACATCATTCCTGTCACGCCACGATCTCCAAATCCACCAGGAACCAAGACACATGCTGCTTTCTGCAGAAGAATTAACGTTAGAACATTATTTATTGTGACATTCAATAACTAGAATATACTAGGCTCCCGAATCAGTAAAAGAAGAATATTTAGGACGGCGGGAAATGGAGGGGCAATTCAATGAGAAAAATGACAAAGCTTACCCTCAGGGTTTCCCATGCAGAGGCATGTGCTTCTGGTGTCTGTATGATAAGAGAAAAAAATCTGCATAAAATAATTCTACATGGATCGCTACCTAAATCCCCCATAGCTGAAACTTTCTTACCAGTTTTGCACTATCATCTTCCAGGTCAGAAGCTGCAATCCAGTCTATTGATGGCTTTAGAGAACAAGCAATGCAAGCGTGGAGAAGGGCCTGCAAGCATAATTCAGCAGAGTTACTACATCCTGCGAATCACTCACCAATATATTTTTAAAAGTCCATTCAATAAAGCAGGAAGAACGAATCTTAAATGAGAATCCTATATTTCTACCAATTTGTACAGGAAAAGAAAAATTAGAGTTATCGCAGTTTTCATAGATAACATTACACAAGGGCAGATTAAAGCATGCATGGCATAATGGCACCTTCACAACAGACAGGTATGAGTCCGTAAGTCCGACGTACTTCCCAACCAATGCAATCCTGACCTGTAGATAAAGAGTGAATTCTCATGGCATGTAGAAAAACAATTGTTTGAAAAATACTGCAAATCAGTTATTATGGTACCAACCGAATTTGTAAGATTATCATAAGTCTCTGCCATGTTTGTCCAATCTCGTAAATCAGGAGGAGCAGCAATGCTGCGAAAGAAATTTAATGTAAAGTTTTTTTTTGGTGAGAAAAAATTAATGTAAATTTAATACCACCATTTTTGCTACATTCTACAGGTCCTCTCGTTGATAGTGCATTTAGTTTTGTTACTATCACAAGCACGTACTAACTAATTATAGACGTAAATATGATTCATTCACCGTTGTAGTCCTTCCGAGAGGAAAAGACAAAACAACATCTAAATCAAATCAACTGAAGTTCAGAATAAACAGATAAACAGATAGACTAAACAACATCTTGAAAAATATACACCTTGCTTAATTTTGAACATGCTGATATGAATTAGTACATAAGTATCAAATTCTAATCTCTAAATGTGAAAAAAGTTAAGGAAAACTTACTTGAGTAAGTTTAGTTGCTTGAGAATCGAATTATGGGCATTTTGGTTCTGAACAGAAAGCATGTCAAACATAATAAACAATAACGCAGAATGAAATGCGAACAGCATTTAGGCTTTGGAAGAAAGAATGAAAGAATTACAGTAAACCCACCCTAAGTAAGAGAGGAACGTGCCAAATGTTTGGAACATCATGGATGTTGAGAATATTACCAATCTGTGAGGGACCATGAGAACTCATAAATTCTAGAATTTTGAAGAAAAAATCTGCCTAAAAAAAGGATTTGAAAGATAACTTTAGCAGAAACTTACTGGAACATGACAAAATTGAGACAGTTTCTCCTTGGTAGGTTGCAATAAAGGCTTCAATATTTTCACAAAAAGATTAGTCTTAATTTTTGGCATATCAAAGTTGCATAAGCATATAATCACGAGAACAAAAGTTAAGCAGATAACTTTTAAGTAACTCTTCAATCTTTATGTAACCTAGAAAACCATAGCTTAACGAACCACTTGGTAACTTGGCAACTATGTACAACAATACATCTGAGGAGAACACCATTCTCAACCATTTAAGTTAATTTTAGCTCAAGTGTCCTAACAATGAATATTGGATATCACCCACCCTGTGAGACTGTAGTTAACCTGCTTATTTTTTCTCATTTTAAATGTAGTTCCCAATTAGGTGATGAAGATACCTGAGAGGAACGGCATGCTAACAAATGCGGAGTCAAACCTAATGCTCTCAGCTCCCGGACACTATGCTGTGTAGGCTTTGTTTTCTGCACGGTAATGGCGAGTTATTATCGCCACCAAGAAGGGAAAAAAGTGGAAAAGAGAGCAATGAAATCATGAAGAAAAGCCAATATCAAATGTAGCTCCATAAACCAAAAAAACTTTGATAACAAAATCACAGTGCACTAATAAAAGCCCACAAATCTTTGTGTTCAAGTTATTGTTCATTACTTGCTCTCCAACAACACCGAGTACCGGTATCAAGCTGACATGAACGAGACAGAAGTTATCCTGGCCTGAGAATAGATTTTGAAATTTTAGTCAACAAAAGCAATAAGTACAAAAGATACCCAAGATATACATGCATGTATAATAATCAGAATCAAAGGAGAATAAACATTACTTTCCTTTGTGAATCAAATCAGAATCAACATTGATTTCTTTTGTGTATCAATCAAGACACATAAATATCTTGATTATCTGAATACCAAAGATATTCAAGATGAGCACGTAAGCTATTCAGCGTTTATAAACATTCATCGATTTCCTTTGTTTGGTTACCCCAAGATTGTAGCCCTCTAGCAGATAGGCTTGCCCATTAGGCTGCTAGTCTGCTGTGGCTCGTTCTCACTTGAGGACGTGGCACCCTCTGGAGCCACCACGCACCAGTTGCTTCCGCATGTTTTTAATATATTTTCTCACCATTTAAAAAACAAAAAAAAAAAAAACAAAAACAAAACAAAACCCCTCATGGGTATGAACATGTTCCATCGAAAATCAGCATATGTTGGGCTTACCAACAGAAAAAGACAATTGTCGTAGAGCCTCTATGAATGGCATTGACTCAATGTCACCTACGAAAAGTGACAATATTTAGATAATCTGCTGAAATTTCAAATTCTATGAATGCATAGATTGTATTAAAACAAATCTTCCAAACAACAGATACTTCCGTGCTTTAGCTAATACTTACCAACAGTCCCGCCCAATTCTATCACACAAACATCAGCCGATCCCTCTTTTCCATCTACTGGAATTGCAGCGACCGACTCAATCCAATTTCTAATGGCATCAGTTATGTGCGGAACCACCTAGAGTCCATTCAAGCCCAACAAAATTCCAATTACCATTAGTTTTGCTAAGCAAGTGCAACAAGAAATCATGAAGCCAATTCACACATATCCTAACCTGGACAGTCTTTCCCAGGTAATCACCTTTACGTTCCTTCTCCAAAACAGACTGACCATAAATGGAATTTAATCGTCACTTGAAGCAACTATAAAAAGCTCAAGAAGTAAATAGGAATATATTTTCATTGAAACAAAAAAAAAAAAAAATACCTGATATATTTTCCCAGTGGTAATGTTATTGTCTCTTGTAAGTGTGACATCTAGGAAACGCTCATAGTTGCCTAGGTCCAAATCAACCTGTTAAATCATATCTAAGTAGTGAACTGAAAGAATACATCTCCCATGGAATTCATATATTTGAGACACAAAGTAGTTTTTGATCACAAAGCAATCTTATGAGGACACATTTACTTATCATGAATAGGAAATTGTTTCATTCATGTGTTAATTTACACATTACAGAATTCCAATTTGTCGATGCCCGTGATGTAAGAAATGAGAAAAGAAAAAGTCAATCCTAATTTATCCCTTATTTTGCTTTGATTCGACTGAGAACAATCAATAAAATTACTTTTGTAGCTTTACTGAATTTTAAGCAACAAAGATATGCACAAAGACATAAGCTATTAGTATTCCTATACCCAAAGTTACGAATGGATAGATAAACACTAAAAAAAAAACCAATAATCCCATTTCTTATTTGTTTCCTTTCATTTCCTTTCCAAAATATTACCTTTCTCATTGCATCCTGTTACAAGTTAGTAAATATGATGTTGAAATAAATATACCTCTCCACCATCATCAAGAACAAAAACCTCCCCATGCTCAAACGGTGACATTGTTCCAGCATCCGTATTCAAGTAAGGATCTGGAAACGATTACAAAACATAAAAATATACATTTATATGTGTGTGTGTGTGTGTGTATATATATATATAAACAGAGGAAATGAAATCCTCAAGCAATAATCAAGAACATTAATATCTACATTTAGACGGCAATAGAAATACGAAATACGAAATACGATTGTCTGTGATCACAAGGCAAAAACTCGGAGAAACAAAATCAAAAGCTGAGATGAGAGAGAGAGAAGAACCGATTTTAATGGAGGTGACGCGGAGGCCACAGGCCTTGAGGACGACGCCGATGCTGCTGGCCGTGACGCCTTTGCCGAGACCACTGACGACTCCGCCGGTGACCAACACGTACTTCATTTTCTCTCTCTGATCTCTCCGACTCCGAGTGTACGCCAAATGTTTGTGTTAATGCCTGAGCGGGAAAGCTTCAACGACACGCGTTTATATATATATATATATATTGGTCGTATTGCGGTTACAAAGGTCGCGAAGTCAGCTTTGTCGTCTTTATTTGTCTTTCTTTGTTTCGACTGAGCAAAATCTATGAAAGAAAGAAAGAGACGGCACTGCTTATTGGCTGAACGTGCTAGCACAAGTGACGGCCAAAGGCCTTCCCATCACAAGTCATTTTATTTCATTCGTCTTGAGACATAGCGATCCCTTTTTAATAAAGTATTTTTAAAATAAATAAACATAACTTTTATAAATTAAATAAATGATCGTTTATCAATGATAAATTTAAATTTATCACTGATAAACTTAAGTTTATCAAATTAACTTAAGTTTAACACTTTATCATTGATAAACTCAATAAGTTTATCAAAGTTTATCATTGATGAATAGTCATTTGTCTAATTTAAAAAAGTTATAGTTATTTATTTTAAATAGGTCATTAAAAAGGTTACCCAACCTTATTTTTTTATTTTTTATTTTTTATTTTTTTGTTTAATGTAATCAATTGTTTTTTTACTTGATTACCTCTTATATATTTCTCTAAGATGAATATTAGTTATAATATTTATTGTAGTTATATATGAAAGACTGTGTTAATTAAAAAGGAAATAGAAAAATAAATGGTCATTTTTGGTCAAAGAATATGATCCTTGCGTAGAGAAAGGGAACCACGAAACAAATGCTTCCACGAAGTCGATTTAATCATGACTTAATCGAATATTATTAAGTCCCGATTCACTTCCTTTGTCTTCAGACCTCATATTTCTAGGGGAGCTCTTTCTTCAGAAAAGAAAAAGAAAAATAGATTACATGCCAGGAGTTCGGTTTAGTAACAAAACTAGCTGAAAACTCAGAACGTTCTTGCGGGCAATATTTGTATTATATAAAAACTTGGAAATGTTTATGCCATAAAATTAGTTTATATGTATAAACATATATACATACATTGATATAATATTGTCTTCAAAAGTTTTTTACAATGTTTTTATAGCTTTTGTTTTCTTCTTTTTTTTTTGGTTCTTTCTTACTGCAAAATAGGAATATAAAAACTAATAATAACAATAATTATTAAGGAAGTTAAAAATGTTAAATTATTTGTGTTGTAGATTAAAGGATTTAAAAGTAGTTATATTTCCTGTTTATTGGACGCTTTCTTATTGATTCAGTTGTTTTTGTTTCAGAACTAAAATGACAAAAGATTATTAAGATATATTTAAAATAATAAACGTTGATTTTTAAAGATATTTAATTTAAATTAATAAATATGTTTTATCTTGTGGTTAACTTTTTTGGGTATGGTGTTTTACTTATTGTTAGTCTGTTTTTATGAGTTTAGTATTTTGTTGTAGTCTAAAATAAGTGTTAATCAAGTTTAGATTTTCTATATATATATATATATATATATATTTTATTTTTTTTTGTAGTATTGATTATGTGTTTATTACTTTCGTGGCTATATATATATATATATATATATATGTATGTATTTAATGTATTTTACATTCGTTTACATTTCTTACATGGCGATGATGATTATATGTTTTTGACAGGTCGAGTTCTATATAGTTTGTCAAAATATTGCCGTGAAACATCAGCCATGAAAAGAGACAGCCCAAGCTAAAACCAAACATGCAAGAGAGAGCATAGAGGCGAAAAAGGAATAACAACGCAACAACAAAACCACAAAAGAAAATGGAGAGAGGAATCTAAAGATTAGGGGTTTTGGCATCAATTGGCAAAGAAACCCGAAACAAACAGGCAAGAAAGAAGCAATAAAAAGGGCAAGATGGTAATTTAACTAAGTAAGATGTAAGATGACCAGAAAACCCTGGCACAAACAAAGGCTGAAGAAGGCAAATAAAGGCAAAACAGACAAAGCACACTAAGAAGATAAAATAACCAAAAACTCCCCACCAAAACTAAAAGTAAAGGAGAGAATTGAGGACAAAACAGGTAAAACACAGTACAAACTACAGTGAAATTTGCCTCTTCTTTGGTATATATAATAATGTATATTTTTCTCTTTCTTTTTTAAGAGAAAATGTATATTCTTTTTGCTTTTAAAAGTTGCACTAATTTTAAACATTGTAATTTATTATTCATACATACTTTTTATAACAAATATAATGCTTTCGGTCGCGAAAATTTTTCTTGTGAGCCGCCAATTGTTTAGTGATAACGATTGACAAGTAACAATTGTTTGGTGATGACAATTGACAAACTGTAATGCTGCACGTCTTCGCTCTAGGTTGTGTTGCGACCAATTCTAAACTATAGCTTAGGAAGTTAACCCCACCTTTCCCATGTACCTTCCCGTCGCACTAGCTTAGGACAGACTAAGACGTGGAGGCCTTCCTCCTTAATGGGGGTTAGGTTTTTCATCAACTCTATTAGGCCAATTGAAAAATAGTTAGAACCTAAAGTTTTAGTTTGAGAAGTGTAATATATGAAAGCTTTATACTATAGTTTTTTATTGTAGCATATGAAAACTTTATATTATTTACAGTTATAACTGATTGTTAGAACCGTTTTTTCAAACAATCCATATATTATATGAGCGTTTGAAAAAAATTGGCTATTTTATCCTCTTATTTTTATTCTCATTTTATTTCTCTCTAACAACATCATGTGAATTAAAACATTATGTTTTATCAAGAAATCATGCTAATAATATATTCTAGTTGACATGAGACATTGATATTATTTACGAGATATTGAACATGAAAGGTGGGATGTTAGTCGAATTTCTTTTGCGAACCCGATTAGGATATAGACCGCAGGTGAAAAGGTGGTTGCAAAGACAAATGTAAACTGACATTTACACACGTCTCCAAAATGAAAAATAGTTTTGTTATTAATGAATGGACCGGACTTCCAAAAAAAGAAATGTATACATATTGATATATGGCGATCATTATTTGTCCTGTATGTCCTATATACTCAATCTCAAGCTTAGATTAGGACTCAGGATTGCGTCCACTTTTATTGATAATCTTCACTATTCAACCTTATCCTATCCAATTTCAAAGCATTGTATCTCTATATAAACCCCTTTACACGTTCCCGATGGCACCATTCATCCTCTTCACACACTTAGAAAAATACAGTGACAATCATCATTCTCTCGAGTCTTCATCAGGAAATAGCAGGTTGTACAGTCATATATGTCTGGGAGTGGTCATGATCGATAATAGTTTATAAATAAAGATATCATCTCTCAATGATACGAGGTTTTTTAAGATGAAACCTAAAAGTAAAACTGTGCAAGCTTAAACCCAAACAGATAATATCATATTAACTGAGATACGGGTCATTACAAGTACTGATCGACAAAGATGAATATCATTAGTTGCAGATTTCTTCTACTTCTTGTTCTGCTCGTTTTCGTTTCTTCCAATGTAGTTCACACTAGCAATGCGAGAAAGCTTTTGCAGGTTAATGATCCTCGAGTGATTCAAGCTGGAGTAACCATTATTCCTCCAATTCAAGGAATATTCCCTGATATATATATATATATATATATATATATATATATTGTGTAATAATCAAGGGAAATTTATCAATAGAATCTAGTATTTAATTGGGTTTAATTAATGAATTTATTTTTAAAAATTATATTTTCTGTAAAAATTGTGATAATATACAAATAAGCAGTATTAATAGGAAACTCCACTGCGAACTTAATGCAATGTTGGATATTGTTAATACAGATTTTGTGAGTCGAAATACTCAAAAATAACTAATATCCATAAAATGAAATTTATACTACAATTAATTGTAGAATTGTGATCTAAATGGATGGGTAATTAAGGTATAAATAAGATAGGGAGTTTACCAAAACCATAAACCTGTATGAAAAAGGGGCCGATGTAGTATAGGTATTCTGTTAAGTGAAAACGTAGATATAAGGCATGTTATTTTTTGCCTCCAAAAATAAACCAAAGGCAAGTAAAATATTTTAGATAGTCTAAGAATATGTTTTTGCACTGATTTTACCAAGGCAATATAAGAAAAATACTGTGTGGTGAAAAATTATACAGTGTAAAATTTTTGGGGCCCACCAAGTGGACACCCATTAAAATTTCATTAGGCCACCATGCCATGAAAGGTGGTCCAATCACACCAAGCCACCTTAGGTAAGCTAATTGATTACTTGGTGAGTCACCCACCAAGATAAGCATGAATTAAAGTTGAAATGAACCAAAAATTTTTCATCTTCTTCTTCCTCACCCACGGCCACTATTAGAACTCCCTTTCAAAAATTTTCTTAAACCCAAATCTTTTCAAAATTGGCCCCATGTGAGTTCAAGAAGCAAAGTTCAAATAATTTTATCAAGTTTGAGGTAAAAATCTAAACTTTTTTTCAAATCCTCCTATTTTTTTTTCTTGAGTTAAGAGGGGAATTTGACTCAAGGAATTTTCATGTGAAAATGCCTACGAAAAAATTTCAAAGAAGCCCTTGGAAAGGTTAGAAACACAAATTTCTTTTGGGTAAGTTTTGATTCCTTAAACTTAAAGTTTAGAGATTTTTGTTATTTCAAAAAGCATATGGGTATTCAAGCAAAGTTTTGATTGAATTCCATGGGTATATGATTTATGGCATGTTGGTATGGTTCAAATAAGGGATTGTATGTGCAAAATGTTTGTTTATGCAATATAGGTATTTTTGTAATTTTAACGTCAGTTTTGCAAAAATGGTGATTGGGCATAAAAATGGTTTAGGCAAAGGTTTAATCTGCCTAAACAGTGGCTAGAAGGCAGTTTTAAAACAGATTTTTACAAAAATGACCCAAGGACTAAATTGCAAGAAAAAGTTTTTTCTTGATAGATTTAAAAAATGACCAAAAGACCCTTGTGCAATGAGAATTTTGAAAAAATTTAAAACACAAAAAGTTGTAGATCTCGACGACACTGTTAGGCTTCATAGACGATTCGTCGAAAGTCGTATTCGTTTGTGAGATATTAATTTTAAAATAATTTGCTAAAATTGGAAAAAATTTTAAAAAGGGAAAAATTGTCATTTTGGCAAAATGATTTTGGTATTTTGAGCAAAAATGTTCCTTACGAAAAATGAAAAATTTTGGTTTAAATAGATTAATTTTAGTCCCGGGGTAAAACTATCAAAATTTTCAGATAATGGGCTAAATTGTAAAGTTTTATTAAAATAGGACATTAATGTAAAATAAAGAGACCCTACACCCCAAGGTATTATTTTGAGATCAATAAGTAGCTATTTTTGTGAAAGTACCAAAATCGAGCTCGGGGAATTTAGGAGGCCCATCGAGGGCAAAATCGTCATTTTTTCCTAAGTGACCCAAAATGCTCCGAAGCATTCCAAAAGGGGAAATAGGGAAGATTAGAAGGATTTTTGCCCTTCGTAGAGACGATAGGGTAGAGTAAGATAGGAGTAAGAGAACCCGTGGTTGTCGGAGTTGTATACAATTATACAACTCGATCTATTGATGAACGAACGTTTTGTATTGGCACATTAAGGAAGTAGTGAAAATTTCGCTAATAACGTTGTAATTGGCCAAACAGGACCCCGGAAGACTAGGAAAGAGGGAACTTAAGTCAACTTACACAGCAACCTAAAATAAGTAAGTATCCATCCAACCTATAGTATGAAATTATAGGTATAAAATAGGATATATATATATTTATACACTTATACCTGTGTGTATATCAAGGTACATACATGTATGTGTATAATACTATAAGTACCAGTGAGTACATTAATGTATACCTATGACTATACGAAATAAGTATCTGTGTGTATATTGTATTGTATACCTGTGTGTATAGAGATGTATACCTGTGAATATATAAAGTATGTACCTATGTATACTATACAGTACTAGAGCGTTTATGTGTTATGTATAATATGTGATTATAACTTCATGCATGGTATGACAACCATAATAATTGGATTGGTAAATACATCACTAGAATTAAGAAGAGTGTCGTATCGACTCCTGACTTAAGAGGAGTTTAAGGTTATAGTATGGTCTCGATGTCACGTAGACATATGTGCACAATGGTACGAACACTTAGGCCCTAGCTAAAGATAAGACATGATACTGATAAAGAATGTTCATAAGAAAGCATAATTGAATAATACATTTTAGTAAATGTGCATGTGAGCTGTATTGGGACTTACTTGATATAAGCTCACTAAGTATTTTATGTTGTAGGTATTTCCACTAAAATGTCAAAATAAATTCATTGATGAGCTGACGGAGGAACATGAGTAGTGTGCATAATGAATATGGATGCCGCCACAGTTATGTTTCCGCTGTAATATATTTTAAGTTAATTTGAAATGTGTATATAAAAGTTATAACATAGTTAAGTAAGACAAACCTCTCTTTAGGGTATTTAGCAAATAGAATTGTAAAAGAAAGTTTGTTTATGTAAATATTTGTATATGTTGGTAGTTTGAAAAAAAATATTCTTAAGTTTTTTATTTATACGTAAAGAAGAAAAGTGTTTTATCACAACCTGAAAAAAGTGGGTTGTGACATACAGACACACACACCATGATTCAGATCTCATATCTAAAGAATCACAAGCCAATAAATTACTTAATAAATAAATTTCATCCAAGCGTGCCTACATATATGCAAGTATGTATATATATGTGCGTGTGCGTGTGTGTGTATAGCACACATGAATAACTATCTTCTGTTTTGAAGAATAAGGATTCTGTTTAGATTCGTGAATGCATGCTCTTATCCATGCATCAGTTTAATGGGGAGAATCTAAAATATAATAGTTATAAAGTCCTTCATTATTCCAGAAAGAATGTCGTCCATTATATAGGCATGCTTGTGATATAAAAGAAATGGACTCTTCGCGTGTGTCTGTGTATATGTATGTATGTATGTATGTGTGTGTGTGTATATATATTCGATAATTGATTACTTATAATGATATTATATAGTGATCAATGATACTATATAGTGATCATAATCCTGCATTGCTCCATAAATAAATTTATCAGTTTGTAGCTAATTTCGTCCATTGAAATACTAGTGATTGCGGTGGACTTAATCGCACGTCCAATTTTTAGTACAGGAAATTGAAAGTTTTAGTATCTAAACTGTACAGGCAATTGATAGTAGTGAGACTGCACTAGTTAATTCTAATGACTAATATTAATTAGTTCTTAAATAATTTTAAAATAATAATACTATTCTTAAATATAACAATCATCAGCCAATAAGCAAAGAAATACTTAAATTTTTTATATGCTATATTTTGTGTTAAATTTATCATTGAGTACAGCACATTTCAAATTGTCCGTACAAGATTGTATTGGAGGTTTTAAGTTATTCAAAATTTGTTATTAAGCATTGACGTGAAAATTGACATTGGAAATACTTTAAGAGGAATTCAAATTCTCTATCAAATTTTGGTGTCACAAATGATATTGAATCAATTATATTATGACACATTATATAAAAAGTTTAAAATAGTGTTTAATTGACTTTTATATTTTTTTATTAAATAATATGTCATAATATGATTGGTTTCAACACTATTTAAAACACCAAAAATTGAATAGAGGATTTGATTCCTCAAGAGAGATCGTCATTATATAGATCTTTGAATAATTAATGACTTTATTTGAAACGAACCAACAAATGGCCAAGGGGCTTCTGACCTTTTTTATATTAAAAAAAACATTGTTTTATTGTAATATTTACCAATCCGTTTGTGATAGGAATATTGATCCTACACGAATAAAGAATACCACTGTCGAAAAATGGAACCATATATATATATATATATATATATATATATATATATATATATGCTTCCGCGTGGTCGATTTAGTTTTGTCTTAATCTAATTTACTATTAATTTATTCCCTTTGCTTCCTAACCTCATGTTTCTTGGTAAAATAAGTTTTGCTTTTTTCTATTATTATTTGATATCATTGGATTACAAGCTTGTTGCTGAATACTTGAACAACGAATTATCCAAAGCACCAAAGGCACAATGGGATAGGACTTGATGGAATTTTTCTACTATCCATATTCTATATATTAGAGTTTGCTTAGCTTTCTCCATTATTACTTGGCAAAGTTACGAAAGTAGAATAAATAACAAAATGCATCCTTAAACGATTAAAAAAAAAACAAGGTCTCCTATGAAACGATAAAAAGTTATATGTTGAGAAATTTTGAGGAATGATGTAAACAAACAAATAAAAAAAAGGCCTTTTGATATATGCAACATATAATGAATTTTCTACCATAGAAATTGTTTAGTCAAAAATTAACAAAATGTAATATAAGTTTGAAATAAAATGCCGCATCAATTTCAGGACATATAAAAATTATAGTATGACACCTAATTTTCTATTATATATTCCCTCTAGGACCAAACCAAACCGATGGCATTATTAAAGGAATTTTTGTAAAAGCCATACTTTTAATAGGGTGTTTGGCAAGGTGGTTAGAATGGTTTTTACTATAGCATGTGAGAGCATTATACTGTAGCGATTTTTTTTGTTATTGTAGCATGTGAGAGCATTACACTGTTCATAACTGAAAAAGTAGTCCGAACCACAACTGCCAAACACCCCTTAAGATTTATGTAATTTTGAAAGTATGGCATAATATGTAATTTTCTCAACATTATTAACTAAGATTTAATATGAGATCTTTACATATATGCTATTTTTTTTGGACTGCGAATTGAAATATGTCATACGGAATAAAATTCTTTGAAAAAAAGCGACAAGCTACTTTTTTTTATAATTTTATTCCTTATTGATTCTTGTGAGTAACATGTAGAGTAAAAGTTTTTACAAATGGCAAAAGCGAATCTATTGTTTAATAACGTAGTAGTAGGTATAAATATCTCATTTAATATTGATATACAAGGGCCTAAGCCTATTAGGCCTATTACCCACCGATGAAATCATTTTATTACGCTTTGACATAGGCTTTTTGCATATATGTTACAAAAATAAAATTTAGATTGGTTTATGCTACTAAAAACAGTAATTGCAAAAAATATCAAGCTAATCATCAAACTATTTTTCACAATACTAATTATAACTTGAGGTATTAGGCTGTGATTTTGACTGGTGCTAAGAAAACAGGGTGATACCACAAGAAATCACCATTTCCAATGGCTGCTTCAACAAACTCTTGAAAAAAGAAAAAAAAAAAAAAACCTAAAAATGACTGAAAGTTTCCGAAAAAAATCACAAAAACAAGAATAACATTACACAGAATTGAAAGAATTTACAAAATAAGATCAAAAAATCAGGGGAAAAAAACATCTTTGTCATTGAGATCTTCATCACGGCAGGCGCGATGGGAGATCACGCAGAGGAGACAGACTTACACAAAGGAGATCTCTCCCGCCGTGAGGAGAAGAAAAGGACCACAACAGTGGTCGCAACATGGAAGACCTCCCGTTGTGAAGAGGAGATATATCTCCTCATGGCTACAATTGGAAGCGCTATGAATCTGTGAACATGTTGACGACGTCGTAGAGATGAAGCAAAGGAAGATGAAGAGAAGAAAAGAGATCAAGAAAAAAAAAAAAAAACTTTGTGTGGGTGTGTTAGAAAACTTAAACGCAGCGGAATTTTAAAAAATTTTAAATCAAAACATTTTTTTAAATAATAAGTTAGATATGCTATGTGTATAAATTAATTAAAAAGCTTACGTACCTCTTAGAATTGGAACTACACTTCTGACAAGAAATTCTCTGACGAAACTGCTATTGAGAATTGCATCCAAAATAGCTTCAACCAACTAGTCTTTTTTGCTATTCTTTTTTCTATGACCAAAATATGAGTGACACATGTCATTTAATTTTTCTCTTAGTAACATCTCCTTCCAACCACAATAGAAAACCAAGAGCTAAGGTTCGAGATGTTGAACAATAACCCTATAGTAATTTTAGAGTTTCTCTCTCTAAAACACTCTCTCTAAATTTCTCTAGTAATCTAAATAACAATAGGAATAAGTATATTATTTGTAGTGGTTGGTAGAGAGTCATTTATACTTAATTAGTTCTAAATTCGAAACTGGGTCAAAATTTGCATCAAAATGAGTGAAAAACATGCAACTTTATTACAACCACCAACCTGCCGCCAACTAGCCTGCCGCCCGTGCTGTTTCACGTAACTAAAGTTACGCTTCATTGGCCGGCCAGTCCAAAGCATTGGCCTGCCAGTCCACCCAATTCTGAAAACTTCTATATTATATTTTACACATGAATCTTAGATAGAGTCTCAAAATAACCCAATAGAGAAGTTATTTGATTAAAATAGTCATATATAGATAATCTCATATCAAATGAAACATACTCAAATAATTCAACATGTTTATTTCGAATTAATTTATAAAATTAATTCAATAAATAAACTAACATGAATTATTAATTTCAATTAATTGAATTTAAGCCAATCTTTAGAATTAACACAAGTTATCAATATGTTGGAAAAAAAAGTTGTATCGTTATATGAAATATTGTGAGCGAGCTAAGGGCACTCGATTGACATGTATAGATCAAACTCCTGTAATTACAAAATATCAAATTCTCAATACGCTCATTTTATAATTATCAACTCTTAAGCTATTCGCTAAAAGTTTAGAATTACACTCTTGACCTATATATAAATTACGAAACTCAATAAGTTAATCGTCTATGATATATCATAATACATAACATTCCCATAGGTTATTCATAATCGACTTAAGAATAAAATTCTGTTTATCTTTTCGATTATTTTTATCTTATATTTTATTATCTCACCATTAGAAAAATTACTATTCATAATAAATACAAATAGCAAACCACTTGGTTATATCTATATATTTGAATGGTTAAGTGCTCCAGTTTTCTAATTGTAGGATAATGCCTATAGAAAAATATTATTAATTCTACAAAAGAGCTATGAATTCCGTACCTATAAATAATGAGTCTATATTAATGAAGAGTCATGTCTCTAACGTACCGATATGTGTACCTTTATATAATTTAAGATGTCATCTTTTGGTACATCAAAAGACACAAGTTAAGAATACATGCCCATTAATTCATTTCAAGATTAAGATATGACACATATGATTGTCTAAAATGAATTAATTTAAACAAAAAGAATTATTAATCAAATTAATTCAATTTTTATCCCGATCCAATATATCATCACATATGACAATATACCAATATTTCTACTCACGGAGTCCAACTCCAATAACTAAGACAAGCAATCTCTTATTAGATACGTAGACAATATAACAATCTTTACATAAATAAAGCGCTCAACTTTATTCCCTCGATTGCGGATATTTTCATTTAGACTCTCACCTTTAAAATTCACCTCTTACGCATAATCTGTTCATCGTATGCACAATTTTAAAGGTTTAGATTGACAACTTCAGACTTTCGTTTGCTTATCATATGTTCAACAAGAATAACATAAAGAGGATATATTTAGCGTATGAAATAAATAATAGACTCTTTATTGATTAATTGTTTTAAAAAACAATTATATCATTTTATACTTAGGGCACCTAGTCCGGTAAAGTCTGATTAGATCTCCAGTGGAGACGTGCGACAACAAGCATCCCGATAGAGGTGTAGACCGGAGGCGTGCGACAACAAGCATCCCGATAGAGGTGTAGACCACGAGCATGGGTGTCTCTGTGTTTCTTAGGCTGAGAGAGAGAGCTAAAGAGGGGTGAACGGGGAAGATGAAGACACACAATCACACACTATTGCTTTGTGAAAAGGGCAAAACAGACAAATTACTAATTTGGTTATTCACGTGTGTAGCAAATGGTTTAATAATTTTTACACGAGTGGCACAATTCAATCCACGTTTTCTATACGTGGCATTGTGCCTATGCATCACCGTTGAAATGGGGTCAACATATATATGGGCCTAAGCCCAATAGGCTCATTACTTGGACTTTAGAGGTGACGATTGACTTGGGAAAATTTATATGAGAAGGAAAGAGAGCCATTCAACTAGAGGAAGAGAATATGATTTACAAAAGATGATCAAGAGTAGTTGGCAACCAAGTTTAAATTTGAAGTTAGAATTTAAACACTATATCACGTGAGAGCTTTACATTATAGTATTTGAGAGTTATAGAGGTTGAAACTTTAAAAGTTAAAACTTTGATTCCCATATGCTAGATATCATGGTAGGAGTAGGCTCAAACTTTGGTGAGCTCACGAGGCCAAGAGGTCCAAAAGCCCAAACCTTTCGGCTCAGCACATAAGAGTTGAATACCCAACATTTTTTTTTTGTTACCCCCTCACATGTACTAGTTAATAACTTGCTTTTATGTGTGCTTAATTTGCTTCTATAGATTTAACGAGTCTATAGCTTTATCGAGAAGCCGTACATTTCCCAGAAGAATTGCTTTAACCCTCATTAAAAGGAGAATATGAATCCAAATTTGTGTAAAAAAGTGCCTAGATAAAACTGAGCTCATCAACATGCCAAATTTGGTTTTTCGCCTCCAGTTAATGAAGAAGGAGGAGACGTGAAAAGTGAGAACCAGAAGTGAACTAATGTTAGGGTGTTTGAGAGCTTTGGGTTGAACCAATTAGTTTAAAACACTATATAAAAACTTTACATTATAGTTTACTATTGCTTTACACCATAGTATATAAGAGCTTTAAACTTATTTTTGCTTTATATTATAGCATGTAAGAGTTTTACACTGTTTGAGTTCAAAACCAATGCTCCAAACACCCTAGTAGACAATATGATTATAACACAGCATCTAATAGAAGTGGTATTACCGGCTAAAATGCCAATCAGTTGTGTTCCTACAATTACAAAGATGAAAAAGACAGGCTCTAGTCAGGAGTACTAGAAAAGAGGAGGAGCTTATCTATTATATAAGGTGTTTAAAAGAGTGGTTTAAATTATCAATGTAAGTTTGAGAACTGTAGCATGTGAGAACTTTACACTGTAATATGTAAAAGTTTTACACTGTAACATGTAAAAATTTTACACTATTTATAGTTCAAACTATTTGTTTGAACCACTCTTTTAAACATTCTATTGACGACAAAATAGAAAAGATGAATTAAGTAATTTAAGTTCTTGGTAGTCCATGGTTTTTTTAGTTTGTTTTTTGAGACAGATTAGCGTGCTAATTTGATGTTGTCTAAGTTGACACGCATAATATTCCCTTCTTAACTTCACATATTTATGTACATAGGGAATCAATCATTGAGTCAGAATTGACATTGGAGTTTCTGAATGCTCTCGATTCTTTTCTTTGCTACTATTTCTAACGCAAGATTGTTTTACTTAATACGTCTGAGAGTGGGGCCTCAAGAAATGCTGACTTTGTAGTTATCAGCTTCAATTTTATAATTTATCTATTAGAAACAAATTTGCTGACTGTAATAATAGAACCAAAACTGTTACTTTTACATTGAAAAAGCATACAACAACAGACCTGAAACAAAATTTCAATTTGAAGCACAAATTATATAACGGTACAAATAGATATCAACTTTGTCTTGAGTGGGAAGAAAATGGTGGATCTTCTATTCTTCCACGCCTTTTGTGGTAATTATCTCAACAGTAGAGTAGTGAATACATTTGAGCAACGCCAAAAAAAAAAAAAAATAATAATAATAATCCACAGAAGCTGCCCAAGAAATGGAGAAAAGATTGAAAAGGAAACTGGATACAGATCTACAGATTTGCTTCATATTTTACAGTTTTTTTTTTTTTTTTGGAGAAATTTTCATAAAAACTATGTTCCAAGATTTACTTTTTATAATTACCATATAACTATTTTATACATTTTTTTGAGAAATTTTCATAAAAATGATATTTCAAGATTTACTTTTCATAATTGCCACATAAATTAATTTGTTGCATAACTTGACATGTAATATAACTAATAGTATGATATAAATTTTTTAAATGTATACAAATAAACACAATTTTTACAAAAAGTAACATAACATATAATTTTTTCTATTTTTTTATTCTTTGTTAATGTTGGGCTAAGTGAGGTCCAAACTTAAGAGCCCATGGACAAATTTGGGCTATGGGCATATAACTGCCCTAACTAAACATGTAGAAAAATACTTGTTAAAAAGTTATGTTTATTTATATAATAATATTATTTATATTTTATATTAAATTATATCATAAATAAATAAATATTTATAAAAATTAAATTTTAAAAGATAGTATTTATAAAAATTTGGTAAGACATTTTCTACTTATTGTGGAAGCCAAAAGTTTTTTCTTTCTTTCTTTAAAGAGTATAATTTTGAAAAATGTGATTAAAAAGTACATCAAATTTATGCTATAAATACCGGAGTTTCCAATTTGGACGATACAAATAAACTGGTCAAAAGTGGCCAAATGTCACATAATTTACATCATAGAAAATAAAGGAAAAAATTATAATGAAAATTAAGAATTTATATATATATATATATATATATATTATATATATACATATAAATTGTGGCATGTGCAAGAACCGACTTCAGGTAAGGACTGGACTTCAGATAAGGACTGGAGGCTGACGACGCGACGCCAATAGAATTATGGCTTGTGGTACAAAAAAAAATACACATCGTTTATTCACCTCATGTTTATTAAAATTGGTTCTTAGTAATATTTTACTTAAAAATAATGTAAAATTTTACATAAAATAATAAAAAAATATTATAATATAAAATTTTTATATATTATAATATTTATAATTTTAACCACTAATTTTAATTACTATACTAAACGCTCTATATCAATCATTAAATTAAGTTTTCATATGCGTTGCGTAATAATAATTAAAAAAATAAACTGTGTAACAAAGAAAGAAAAAAGTAAAATTAAGATAAAAGAATAAAATACGCACATCGGAGTTGATGGTGCCTCCACGTCTTCACTTGATTAGCTTCGAACTGGATTCACACTGCTGAAGCAAGATCCCAAAAACGACGAATGTCCGGTAAATAACCCTCTTTACCCTTTGCTTTTGCGCGTAAATGTCGTTTGTATCCCCAAATCCCTGATTTTGGGGTAAATATATATACATATATAATAATAATAATAATAATAATAATAATAATAATAAGATGCATAGCTTTACCATAAAGTTTAGTACAATAGAATTTTTTTGACATGTGAATTTAGACCCAATTACCATAGTTTTATTACCAAATTATCAAAAACCATATTTTATACTCAAAGGGTAATCGAAAACGTAATTTAAAAAAATACTGCAACACCTAAGAAAAAACACTATAAAAGAATTAATTGGAACTGAAACGTTTTCCCAAACACCAAGTGTTATATAATTTTTAAGTGTAATCAATGTAATAGCCTTTTATTTAACAAATAATCAATAAAAACTTTACTTGTGTTAGCATATAATATTAATTAGTGCCGAGAAAATATATTCTTGTTTTTGTTTTTTTGATAAAAAAATGTATTCTTGTTATCACAAAAGATAGAAGAAATAATAAATATGCGTAAAGTGCTAACAAAATCGTACATTACTTGTCGACCATTGTTTCTGCCAATGTCGCCTGCCATCCCCGGAAGTAGCGGAACAACCACATTATGTGAGGGCGTTATGGTAAATTCGTCTATCGTGGTTTGCGAGACTAAGAGGGGCAAATTAGTAACTTCACTTGGAAAACCGGAACGTTATAAAAACGCATATGCCATAAATATTTGAAAGCCAGACAAACGGAGCATGACCGCTGGAAACTCCCTCTCTCTCTTTCTCTCTCTAAAACTCTTCTTTTCACGTGCCATTCTCCTCGCTCAGTGAGCTCCTTCTGAATAATACTCGCGTGGCACACAAGTCAGTCTGCGAGTCTCTCAGTTTTCTTTTCTCTCTTTCTCTCTCTCTCTCTGAAAATGGTGATAATGCTTCAGAACCCTAACAATGAAGGAAAACGGTCTCCGGAACCAGAAGAAGTCCCCGTGCCTCTCGCCATTTCAACCGACGACGATCCACAGCGTTTCAGCGAGGATTTCGACTCCACGTGTTCCACTCCCTACGTCAGCGCGCCGTCCAGTCCCGGCCGCGGCGGCTTAGCCGGTGGTTACTTCTTCAGCGCGCCGGCAAGTCCCATGCACTTCGTGCTGATGTCATCGATTCCGTCCTCGTCGTCCTCCTCCGCTGCGTACTCGTGTTCCTTAGAAACGCCGTTGTCGTCTTCTGAATTCGAGTTCTCGTCTCGATTCTCTCCCAACGGTTCGTCGGGCGCTGGATCGATGAGCTCCGCTGATGAGCTGTTCCTGAACGGTCAGATCAGGCCGATGAAGCTCTCGTCTCACTTGCAGAGACCTCAGATCTTGGCTCCGTTGATAGATCTAGACTCCGTGGAGGAGGACGAGTCAGAGATGGAGAAGCGCGAAGAGATCGTCACGTCGCTGAATAGAGGCAGAGATCTGAAACTACGAAGTCGATCTCTGCACAGAAAAGCTAGATCTCTCTCGCCTCTGAGGAAGTCGGAGATTCAGTGGCTTGAGGAAGATAAAGAAGAAGAAGAAGAAGATTGCTCTGGTTCGAAATCTAAAGACAGTTCTGATAAGCACCTTCTGGATTTGCAAAATGAGGCGGTTTCGACGGAGACGACGCCGTCTTGTTCGACCTCGTCTTCCAGGTCGTCGTCGACGGGAAGGAATTCGATGAAGTGGATATTCCTTAAGGACCTGCTGTACAGAAGCAAAAGCGAAGGGAGAGGAAACGGCAAGGAGAAGTTCTGGTCGTCGATGTCGTTCTCTCCTTCTAAAGACAAAGAGAAGGTCTCTCGAGATTCTCTTCAAAATCAGGATCAGAAGAACAACTCGAACGCGATGAAGAAGAACAAGAAGCAGAGCAAACAAGGTGGCTCGGCCAAGAAAGGCGGGGTGGCTTCTGGAAGGCCGACGAACGGAGTGGTGAAACGGAGGGTCCCACCGTCGCCGCACGAGTTACACTACACGGCGAACAGAGCTCAGGCCGAGGAGATGAAGAAGAAGACGTTTTTGCCGTACAGGCAAGGACTGCTTGGGTGCTTGGGGTTCAGTTCCAAAGGATACGGTGCGCTTAACGGCCTCACCAGGGCCTTGAACCCTGTCTCTTCCAGGTAGACAACAGGAAAAGGATAGATCAAACGTTGATAACATATATCTCCGGCCTTTTTGTACATCTTTTTTCTTTTTTTTTGGGATTAATTATATTATAACATCTGTATGTATCTATTTATTATGTTCTTAAGTTGCCTTTTGATTAAGATTATGATTATGTACAGTGGATCAATGTGTATCACTACCCGTGATTGATGAGAATTTCTGGGTTTTAGGTATTTCCCAGATTCTCAATTTTCTTTGGAAACTTAATCGTTGTATTAAGATTGCGTTTTCCTTTTATAGGTAAATTGATTATCATTATATATATATATATATATATATATTCGATATATTTTCTTTGTATTTTCATTTTTTTCGTTGAATACATGACCCACTTGACTATGGAATTATGGGAATGACTTACCTGAATGTAAAAAATAAATGTTCTACAGAAAATTAAGGGTGAAAAATACTTAAATATATTTTTTCTATTTCTATACGTCATGTAAATACGCCTTGTAATAATTTGTTACGAGGATATATTATGTTGTGCATCTTTCCAGAAAGCTCTGTCTCAATAAGACAACGCAATGCCAGGCGGTTTGTCTGTACATTTTCGCATGTTAATGAGTGATCCTTTGCTGGGGTTTTTTATTTGGCCTTCCCTGCTATGGGAGGGAGGACCACATATTTGTTTTTCTTCTCCCAAGCCTTATGCTTTGGCGACATGAAGATTATGATGTAATAATATTTTGTGACAACATCAAGACTTTGATGTAATTGTACTTGAATTGGCTGGTGCCCCATCTCCATGCGTTATCAATATTTCTTAAATATGTGATAAATATTGCCCATTGTTTCACTTATGACAAATTGAATCCTTCTTGCTTCCGAATTAACTTGACCCACATGGGATGTTTTTGTTAGGTGAGCTGTTAAGTGGTTTCAATTTTCCGTGTCATGGTAGTATTATGGCGGGGTTAGACCCACTTTGGTCTATTTGTGTCGCTTATAGTTTAGATCACTACATCTGACCCACTTTTGGGTACTTTGCTTAGTTATCTTTTTGGTGTTATCCTATCAACAACTTGCTCATATTGATTGCGTGGGCATCATTTGCTCCTTCTGGGACCATTATTGGCAGCCCCCCATCCCCCCTGCTGCTGCTGTTCAGTTGTGTTCTCAGTATTTTGATCACTTGATTACGGCAGCGCGGTACGACTTGAGTGGGAAACCTCAGAGAAAAGTCCTTTTCATTCCCGCCGAGGTAAAAATTACACTAAATCTCTAATCTAATATACAATGTATTTTTCAATCAAAATTTTATTGTTTTATAAAGAGCCAGATCATAACCACATGGGAGGAGTGTTCAAACGTAAAATGTCTATGACCTTTTTGTTTGAGACTTTAACTTGGTAAAATTCATATTTTCACTTCTTGATCTCACTTCTTGCATTGATCTTATCATTTGTAACCATCAAGGAAGACACAAAACAAGGGACATTTCTGTTTTTGATTCTTTATTGTATAGGAGATCAAGAACGCTATCATAGTCTTATCTTGAATTGCAGAGAAACTTTTAGACGCAGGCAAAAATGGGTTTGTTTCTTCGCCGTGCCCTCTAAAATGAACACTTATTGTGGGGTCTAGTGTCACGTTCTAAAAGAGCTCTTGTTGAGAGGTGGGCAGCCTAGGATTTAAGTACTGTTCTTCGGTCCTCTACCTAGCCGATGTGGGACTTTTTGTTCGTTACACTCTCCTCCACCCAATCATTTGACGCCTCCGTCACAGATCGACTCCCCTGAGGGTCCTATTGGACCGTAGAGAGTCCACATACCAGGCAGGCAGTACCCCGCTTTGATACCACTTGTCACGTCCTAAAAAAACTCTTTTGGGACGTGACACTAGGTTGGTATTTGAGCCTCATATGCTATGAATTCCACTGTTTTTGGAACACTCTGGTCTCCAAGGGAAAAAAAGATATTTCATTGTTTTTAAGAAAGCCACAAAAGCATAAACAGTAAAACACCAAATAATACAGGGCAAATGTGACCTATTGGTAAACTTCTATCTCTGGAGTTTTAAAATAATTATCCGAAGCACTGAAATAGGAAAGAAACAATGTTACTTGCTAAAGAGTTAATGTTCCTCGTGTCTGATATTTGTATTTGTGGATTGCCGTTAAGTTCGTCGATGACCCTCAATTGGGGCCTAGAAGATCCACGGGAGATTCAGAAATCACCATTTAAGCTGGCTTTTAAAAAATCTATATTTGAGATCATCATGAAAAAGGGGGCTTCCTTTCTCCATGGTTTCTTCTTTTGAAAAAGCACGTGATGATTTGATTCGTAATTTTACCGCATAAATCTGTGACAAAAGGGTCTAAAACCATTGCTTAAAAATATTTAGAGTTTTTTTGAGAACATATTTGAAACTACAAGTTAGAATCCAAACATTGTAACATATGAGAGTTTTAAACTTTAACGAACTTTTTATCACCCTGTAGTATGTAAAAGCTTTACACTATAACAGTTGAAACTTAAAAATTAATAAGTTTCAACTAGGTTATCAAACGAAGCCTTATAGAATGTTTTGAAGAGTAGTTCAAACCAATTGTTTAAACTATAAACAGTGTAAAACTCTTGCATATTACAATAATAAGCTACAGTATAAAGTTATCACGTGTTAAAGTTTTCAAACCCAAACTGATAATTTAAACTATTCTTCTTAACAACTCAGTGAAGTGTTTGGGAGCTTAGTTAAAAAGCTTAAATGATTTAAATTACACAGTTATGATTCTATCCGTGCTTCTAAATATCTTAATTAAATATCACAATTAATTTGTTCTTTGATTCAGATTGATATGTAAGACTATACGAGTGTATATTAATTTTGGTATGTAAATTTGTGGCTGATTAAAAATGCGTGTAGATGATCACACGTGGCAATTTATGTTCAAGGGCTATGCTATTTAACTTTGGAGTTGTACGGAGTTTATCTGTTGAAACGGTCACATCACCATGTCTAGGACTCGAGTGTGGAGTTGAATTGAATGTCACAAAAAGATTCGTCCGCTTCTAACCCGTTAGCAAGAATGTTTTAAAAATACTTTCATTTTTCTGCCACTTTATTTATTTATTAGATAAAGTCATTTCTTAATAATCTAATATGTATGATATATACCTCATCAATTTTTATTAAACTATATCATTTATGTTATAAAACCTCCCAAATTTTAAAGTATATATTATACTCTCTAAACTATAATATTTCTTTATAGTCACCCCTTGTACTTTAAAATTTATTTTTTTTAAGACAAAATAATATTTGTTAAATTCATTAAAATGATAAGTTTATCGGTTTATTCAAAATCTTGAAAAAACCAACTTAAATTATTGTATTTCTTCACTTTTTCTTCATCTATTTATTGCTTTTGAATAGGTATTTTAAAATAGAAATATGAGAGTTTAATGTCCAACTAGTTCATTTAAAGTGAAAAAGACATTTATATTAACCCATAAGTATCATATCTAATCTTAAATCAAACGAACATTCAGCAATTCCTAAAAAAAATGATGTTTCAAAGTTCAGGAAGTGAATTTAAAGAAATTATAGTTCAATGGCACAATATATACATTTCAAAGTTCGAAGGACATATTAACACAAGTGATATAGTTCGGGGAGAATTTGTTAAATTTATCCCTTCCTTCCCTTTTTTGTAAAAAATTACACAATGTGACTTTTTTAAAAAGTGAATTAAAATATATATTTGTTTTACAAATATCACTTATATGTCCCCTTTTTTAAAATGCATATATTGAAAATCTAAAAATAGCCTTTAAGTAGACTTTATCTTGTGATACCTTTGCTGGGTTATGAATGTTGTCTTCTCCTAGTCTTCTGGATGCATCAAGATCTGATTATACCCCGAGAATGCATCCCTGAATGATAAGAGTTGGTGTCCCACAGTGGCATCAACAAGTCGATCGATGTGTAAAAGCGAGAAACTGTCCTTAGGGTTTGCTTTGTTTAGATCCGTGAAATTAATGTAAACTCTCTATTTCCCATTTTTCTTGCAAACGATAACAACATTGGCGAGCCATTCGGGGTATTGGATTAGTCGAATGAACCTTGCTTCAAGCAGTCTCTTGACTTCCTCGTTAATCACCTGGTTACGCATATAACCAAGCTTCCTTCTTTTTGGCCTCACAGGCTTGTGGTTTAGGTCAATGTTCAACCGATACATGATAATTTACGGGTCGATCCTTGGCATGTTCGCAAGTGACTAACCAAAACAATCATTGTTCAGGGTCAAAAAGTTGATTAGTTTGCTTCACAGCTCAGGGCTGAGGTTTTCCTATGTTGACGGTTCGTGCGGGGGTTGTTATTATCCATACATATCTCCTTTAACTCTTTTTCGTTAGGTTTTTGGATGCCATCGCCTGACTCAATGTATTGTAATTGCTATAAGCGGGCTTCGTGCTTTGCCTTCATCGCTGTAACATAGCAGCTTCGGGCATTCTTTTGGCTTCCTTGAATCTCACAGATCCCTCACTTTATTGGGAATCAAATGCATTGGTGGCAAGTAGAAGATACTGCTCTCATGGAGTGGATCTAAGGTCCTCCCAGAATCACATTATAAGTCAAAGGGCAATCCATCACTATGAAGTTAGTCATCATGTTTTCTCTTATGAAGTTAGTCATCATGTTTTCTCTTACTGCATAAACAAGTAACATAATCCTTCTAAGTACCGATGTCGACTTTCCATTGAACCCTACTAGCTCTACGCTCGTGCTTTTTGATCTCTGATTCATCAAGCTCTATATCTCTCAAGGCTGAAAGAAATAAAATATCAGTCGAGCTGCCATTGTCGACAAGGATTCGTCCAACTTCACAATTTGCTATATTAAGGGTGAGTGCGGGTGTGTCATCGTGCGGCCTACTCAGCTTGTTGGCTTCAAAACCTTGAAAACTGATAGTGTGCTCCTCTCCATCTCCTAGTAATACTGATGCAATAAGCGAATCAATTGATCTTTGGTGTGCTTTCATTGTTGAGATTGACTAGCCGTATGGGGTCGATCCCCCAAGTATTGCCCTAACTATCTTTCAAACTGGTAGAAATGATGGGGTATGTTCGACTATCCTAGCATTTCTTTGTTCGTTCCTCCCTGCATCCAGATCATATGCCTTTCTCCCGCGATTGCTTAAGAACTCAAGTAAGTGTCCTTTCTTCAGCAGGTTAAAAATTTCATAACGAAGGGCCTTACAATCCATTATCAGATGGCCAGAGTCTTTATGAAACTCGCAATACTTTGATATATCTCTCGATGGGTTCGGTGGCAGCTTGTTCGGCCAACTGACATAATCTTTGTCCATCAAATATACCACCGACTCACTGGCGTTTATACTCAAGGCATATTTTGCTAGGCGAGTGGACAACTGCTCTCTCGTTGCCTTCTATTACTTCTCAACTCTGGCCTCTTTTGTGGCTTGCTTCTCTCGCATCACTCTGAGCAATCTGTATGTCGTTCCTCTCGTGAGCAAGCCATCTCTTTTTCAACACACTCGTCCTCCTCTTCAAGTTCAATGAAACCTCGAGCTCTTGCAAGCGCGTCTCGTATCGACAAGGGATAATTGGAACATATGCTGTCCTTGAACTTCAAATTGTACAACAACACTTTTTTCAGTGCCTATCTTACAGTTCCATCATCTAAGCATGAGATGTCTGACACTGCCTTGCTGAACCTTTTTTGGTAAGCTCGAAGCAGCTCCTTAGGACTTTGGACAATATTCCATAGGCCTTTTGTCATCTTCCTGGTTTGTAAGGGAACCGTATAATACTTCATGAATGCCTTATTCAAGTCATAAAACGAATCAATTGAATTCAACGAGAGATTCAAAAACCATCTGAGGGTCGGCCTTTTGAGGCTTTGAGCGAACAACTTACACTTCATCTTGTCGAGTATTTTGGAAGGAATGTTTATAGAGTTCAACAACTGCTTATATTGCTAGATGTGGTCATGGGGATTGGACTGTCCATCGAACTTTGGAAAAGAGATATTCTCATACTTCGAGGGAAGTGTCTCCGTAATCCTCTTAGTGAGCGGAGTTTCTTGTTCTTGCTTCACCAAGTCTTCAATCTCAGAGGCACTGCTAGTCGCTTGGTGAATCCGAGAGTTCATTTCCTCTCGTAGAGCATTCATCCACTTCTCTATTTCTTCTTGCACTATTTCCTCTAAGACTTGTAGGCCCTCGAATTGGTGGCTTTTTCTCTACCTTGGTTTTGCTTCTGTTTCGTTCCTTCGCCCAAAGTGTCCAACGATTGCATCGTTTGAACAAGACTTCGACCTCTTTTTGCTCGTCTTGTGTTCTGGGCTGTTCTAGGTGTTTGTGGAGTGGCCGCATATGCGTTGGGCTACTACCACGGTCCTCTGGAGGAAGCGACCGATGGATCGGCCTAGGGATAGTAGTAGTAAGGTGTGTAGTAGGAATGCTATTGGGAGAGCGTCGACATTCGCCTCATAAAGCTTCATTTTACCAACGAGCTTGTTCAGTCGCTCGTCATATTGTAATGTAACTTCCTCAAGCAGCCTCTTTAGTCGAACTTTGGAACGAGGGACGGCCAGATTCTCGTCATGCTAAGCCCGCTCTCGTTCTTCACTGCTACGATCGTCTCTAGCGTCTGCCATCATTCACCATAAAGAGATTCTTCTCGAAACGGTCGAAACGCCCCACGGTGGGCGCCAAATTATGGATGCTAATATCTACACAGTTACACAATCAAGAAAATCAGTATAACAAAAGAAATACTGGGCATGAAAAAAAGATCTGGGGCGTCGACCATTGTGGTCGTCTCTTTAACATAGAATGACCGATTATTGAATGTGGCAAAATTAATATTGAACACAAAACACAAATAAGTAAACGAAGAAAAAAAAAGCATAAAATAAAAGTTAAAAATAAAGATATTCACACCAAAAAAATATAATGGTTCATTCCAAACTTCGGACTATGTCCACCAAGTCTCTTGTATTCTCTTCTTGATGAAGAAACATGCTTCCAATATATTCTCCTTTTCTCTCCCCTATCAATTGCTCTCTTTTTTCCCGTCCTTGCACTCCCTCCCCCCGCCCCCCCCCCCCAACAAACCCAAAACTGCTGCATATTTGTAGCCCCACTGAAGAGGATTTAACCATTGTTGTTCTTTTTAATTAGTCCCATGTCCTCCACTAAATTGACGGTTCCTTCCCTTGTTTCCTTCCACGTGACTCAAATCATTGTGTTGACTAATTCCTCCCAATACCCACGTTAAGTCTGGGTACTTCTTCTTCTTCTTCTTCTTCTTTTAATTGCATTTTTGGGTTAATAGATCCCCACTTTTGGGCCCTCAGCCACTAGGCCTAGCTTTCTTGTTGGGCTAGTGTCTATTGGTTTTTCAAAAAAATTACAATACGTGTCCAAATTATTGTTATGAAATTAAAATCTAGTATAATATTTAAAATATCTTTAAAATGTCCTTAATGATATAGTAATTATCTTAACGATATTACATTTTGTACAATATAATTACATATAAATAATTTTAATGATATCATTATGAGACATTTATAAAATTTTTATAAATTAGAGTCATATTTTAATTTAACAAATGTAATTGGGCTAACTGTATCATTAACCCTTGGTTTCTCCCACACATATTTTGACTTTAATAAAAAAAGGCCACACATCTCATTGACCCCTTCCTCTTAGCCAATGGATTTTAGTTCTCTGATTTTCATGTTTTTGGCTTTTTCTAAGGTCTAGAGCATAGTTGGTTCGATTGGCTTTTGTCTTTGCCTTACTGGTTGTTTCCTCGTTAGAAGAACAGGGAAAAACATCCGTCTGCTTATTAACCAGAAAGATTTTTATTTGTTTTTTAATCTTCAACTAGCGATCCTAATTCAACTCAATTATTGGGAGATAGTTTACATTTAGGGGAACAAGAAAAATTAAAGAAGAAAATAAAGGCAGAGTCTCGTTTCACAAACAAAAATTTTTGACATGCAAAAATGACGCAACTTAAATATATGACAATACAATACAACTTTCTTAATGCATTTTTTTGAGCCTGCCATAACATGCTAACAAAGGTTCTTTTTAGGTTGGCCCATTATTATTGGATTGGGGATACGTAATTCGGCCCAGTGGCTTTTTTACATGCATGTGCTGAGCCTCCATGAGCATTCATCTCCGAAATGACAAAAATACCCCCAATGCAGGTCTGCATCTCATACATCGACGTTGCCGTACACCAAGCGACAAAAAACCAGCCATCTTTTTTTGAATCATATCCCGGAAGGAAAGAGAATACCATCAATCCAAGTTCCCAAAAACCACAAACACTCTTGTTGCTTTTTTTTTTCCAATTAATTTTTTCCTTAAATTCAATGATGATTTTGAGATGGGTGATAATCGAGAGCCATTGATGGGTCCGGAGTCGAACTCGGCGGCAGCGTCGTCGTCGTCGGCTTCGGCGTCGGCTAGTACGACGTCGTCTCCGGGAGGAAAGAGAAGCAGAGATCCCGAGGATGAGGTTTACCTCGACAATTTGCACTCTCACAAGCGTTACCTCAGCGAGGTTTTCCCCTTTCTTATTTGTCTTCTTCTTGTTTTATTTTGACTAGGTAATTATTTCTTTATTCTTCTTTTCCTTTGTTACTATTTTTAAAATTTTTTAATCACCATAGAAACGACAAAAGAGAGAGAGGAAATTGTGTTCACCACGCATGCTCCATTTATTAAATGTTTTTTTTTTTTTTTTTTGGGTAAGAAATTTTGGTAAAGGGGTTTTTACATAAAGATTTTTTTTTTTTTTTGGGGTCAAGATTAAAAGCTCTTTCTGCATTAGACAGGGAGAGATTTGAAGCTCTCTCTTAGTTTATTTACAATATTAAATATGTAAAGTTTCCAATTTTGAACTCCAAATGGGTAATGTTGACTTCTTTTTTTAAATAGAAAAAATGGATAATTTTGACTTATAACCTAATATTCCATCTTTTTTTTTTTTTTTAATTGTAGGGACAAGTTTATTTTTCGATATCATTTTATTCAGCTGCTAAAGTTTAAATTTTGTTTTGTATAAATTTTAGCATCGTTAAAGTCCTCAAAAAATTGTTTTCTTGTGCAGATAATGGCGTCTAGTTTGAATGGTTTGACGGTTGGAGACCCACTGCCTGAGAATCTGATGGAATCTCCAGCCAGGTCGGAAGGCATATTGTGTTTAAGGTAAATTCTTGTTTGAAACTCTATTTATCAATCATTTGCTTCTACTATTATAACATGTTAGAAATTTGTTTTGTTATTTAATGAATATGATCAAGCTCTTTGTTGCTGTATGTTTTGTTGAAAGTGTGACCAGTGAAAGATGTTGAAGTAGCTGTTAAGTCTCAATGATCAGTGAACACAAGGGCTTCTAAATAGTTCTTGCATATCCATATTCATTTTTCTTCGGGGTTTTATTTGCTACACGAGTTCGTCTTTGATAAGGGCTTTCTCGTACACCGAAACCTATTTAGAGCTTTTCTCCATATAAGATTATAACTGACACATTTTGCAAAACTACATTATACAGGTTTCTGTTGTTACTACATTGCCTTCAGTTTAGCCTTGAGGTTCAAGATTTTAGAAGCATCCAGTGAATGCTAAACCGGAATAATTTAGTTATGTTGATTTAGGCCGCTACTAGAACTTTGGTAAAGGTTTTATTTCTTCCATATATGTGCTGATTTGGATTCTCATTTGAATACAAGGAAGAGATTTTTTTTTTTTTTCCCCTATTATGCGCATTCTTCTTATGTTTCCTGAACTGGCTTTTAGGGATGAAATCTCCTTGCAATATTCACCAATGTCAGAAGACTCGGATGATTCCCCATTTTGTGATGCCCCAGTGAATACAAGCTCTTCCCAAATCCAACCGGATAGTGGGCCCTCTAGTCCTGTCTCTCCATACAGATACCAAAAACCACTAAGTGTGTTCTATTCTGCCCCTTCAACCAGTTCGCATCCACCGCACGGCTGTGCTCTTGCGACCATAACCTGCTCACAGTCACGACAACGAAGTTCGGATTCAGAGGGGCGGTTCCCATCATCTCCTAGTGATATTTGTCACTCAGCCGATTTGCGGAGGGCTGCACTCCTGCGGTCTGTACAGATGAGAGTGCAGCCTCTTGGTCAATTATCTTATGAATTGCCATTCAGTTCAGGGCAAGAGCCTGCACATAATATGGAAGGTGAAGATCGACCCTGCTCCTATATGAAGTCTTTAATTGATGAGAGGGATTATCAAATCGAGTGTTCTTCAATGAGTATCTCCAATCCTGAATGTAGCCGTGATAAGTCATGTAGGGTGCTGAATATGGACGTGAAAGAGGACAATTCTGCCAATTAGCTGCTTGAGAAACAGTCTAAACATTGATCTAACATTCTTGGTATGGATCTTGACAAAATGTTGGTTTGAACTTATTGTTCCAAGCTCACCATTATAGATTTTACTTCGTATGCCTAATGAAGTAACACAAGCTCTTTCTCTTTGTTGGGCATAGAGAGAGGTTTCTATCTGGAAAGGAGAGACATTTCTGCTGTTTGTTCTGAAGGTGTCCTCATTCCATTCTTTCTTGATCTAACTTAATGTTCATAGCTTTTGTTAGTGTGTGTACACCAGTACTGTAAAGATTGTAATTTGTATCGACCAAAGTAGTGACTGGGGAGTTGTTGCCCTTTTTTTTTGGCTAGTTTTTCTGCCTGTCGTTTGTTTGTATCTGAGTGTTAAGTTTGAGTCTCTCAAATGACAAATATGACTTGTTTCAACAGAGCATTTGACGACAGATTATAGAATTGTTTTATTTTGTCCTCTGCCTCTGCCACATTTTTGGGGACTAAGGCATCATATATTTCCATTTTAGTGGCTTGGTCGGTTAGGGCAAGAAAACATTATGTAACTTCTAATAGACCAAAGAACAAGTGGCAATTAACATATCCAGTACTTGAAAGACATGCGTTATTTACAGCCTGTGTATTTGTAATGACTATTCTAAGCCAACAAAACGCAGGGTTGGCTGGAAAAATTTATTGTAGGAACTGTTCTTTTAATTTATGGGTATGCTTGTACGACACAAATTTTGCGCCATTAAATATAGATCTATTTGTTAAGATTTATCCTTGGGGCTCATTAACAGAATAAATGCTTTTAGTGGTTTGCTGGGGTTTTAAAACTTTTGTGTGTGGCACCCCCTCATACCCCTAGGCTTACGTCCGGCGATGGCTCTGGCTGACCGTCGATGCTTTGGCCTGGGGGAGGGGGTGCTGTGGAGGGTTTTCATGCAGGGGAAACTCCAGTAGGGGTGTGAGGGTCTGCTCGTGGCAAATTGGATTGGCCCATGGGGTTTGGAGGAAAGGTTCATTGAAGGGGGGTGGGGCTGCTCTTGGAGTGGCTGGAGTTGGGAGCTGGGGCTAATATCCTTTGGTGGGGGCTGGTGCAATGCAAGTGTTAGATCTGCGCTTGTGGGTCGTGAAGCTTGGAGAATGGGTGATGGGGGAGGAGAGGCGGGTTGCCTCCTCCAGTTGGGTGAAGATATGACGTGTGTGAGAGGTGGCTTCCATCTTGATGAGATCGGATCATGATTGGGATTGAGCTAGTTGTGGCGGATCTAGAGATGGCCTTCATTGTATGTGTTTTCACATTGGAGTTCAGCCTTGGCTCAACCCAATGGGACTGGGATTTCTCGGTTTGCTTGGTGGGCATTGGTGTTTTTGCCTTTGTTTAGTTTTTTGCTTTGTTATTATGTTTAGGTTGTAATAACGGAGTTGGTCTTCCCATCTCCGGCTTTAGTCTATTTGTTTCCTCAACTTGTTATCAGCGGAAGGTGTGTAGGTATTCGGTTAGACCATAGTCTAGACAGCGTTGTCGAGGGTTTGATTTCGGTCAATTAGTCTTTTGCATCGACTATAGTGAGTTTTCGAAACGAGCCTTTATCGTGCTTTATTGAATGTGTCAAGTGGGCTTTTTTCTTCTAAGTCTCGATACTTGAATTTAATCTCCATATTTCATTCATTTTTACAGGTGGATTCACTCAATATTTTGAAAGATTCTTCTATAATAGGTGGTCTCATACGACTATGTTTGTAATTCTTCTAGTTTCAACGAAAGTTTTTCATTTGAAAAAAAGGGCTAAGATTTAATCTAAGAGCTAAGAAAAAGTACAGTTCCTACCATAAATTTTTCCAGGTTAGCCTTGAACACTCATTGCTTAAGTAAAAAATTGGAGCCACCATCGCACTTTAGTTTGTTTTCTATGCAAGCAATGATTATTACAAGTCCCATCTCTCGGATCTTTGAGTTAATCCATACAACCGAGGTATCCCCTATTGAACTGATACGAATGCATCTGAAGCATTTTTAATATTTTTAGTTTCCCATCAATCCTAAACGAGAAGCAATTTCTTTTTGTCTAAAAACTGAAAGCTGATGTCTGTACGGCAAAGATGGATGTAACTGTAAATATCGATCTATTAGAAGTGTGGTCATCAGAGTATCTATTTCCCTCATAAATACGAAGCGTTTAAGAGTAACAAACAATAAGAACCAAGAAATCAACTTCTATGGTTTTTGTTAGCTCTCATAACTAATTACCCTGGGACAGAGTTGCTTTCTACTATCTGGCAAGATTGAAAACCCGTACCCTGATGAACTCTAACATGATAATGAAATCCAGGGAAAAATGATCCCTTAGAGTAGATGATACTTGGTATGGTAGGTTGACTCCTTGAAGATCAGGCAAACAAAGAGAGAATGTTCTTCTTGAGGGTGAACTCATCTGCCTTAGCTGGGCTGATTGACTGCATCAATCAGAAAAAGGAACATTGAAATGTATTAGCCACATCTTAATGAGTAGAACATAGATTTTTACTGCAGTACTAACTACCTTAGAGAAAATATGACCGCGAAGTTTACAATCAGTTCGTGTAACCATCCGTTTACAATCAGTTCAGATTGTATTTAAACAAGTATCATCATTTGTTCAGTTCTATTTCTATAAATAGCTTATAAAAGGTATTTTGTGTGAAAAAATTGCTTGTGTGTGGAAATAGGGCATAACATTATTACCTTCTCAAGCATGCGCTGGAGCCGCTCAATTTCTCTCTTTCCATAACCAGTACCTTTCTCCAAATAGTTCTTTGCAATTTTAGAGTAGATCTTTCCGTACCTGGAAAGGGTCAAATGGTGTCATAGTTGAGTTTCTGAAAGTTCCATCGTCAAATGGGAAAAGAACACGAATCTATAGTCTCTACACAGATGTATAACTGTCCCAAAATCTTCTGAGCAATCCTATACAGAAGACAGCCATCAATGTCCCTCTCAGGACTAGACTTAGAGCTTGTTTGGTAAAGAGAAAGGTGGAAGGATTTCGGACTCATGGTTGTTTGGTAGGAAGGAAACGGGAAAAGGGGGGGGGGGAATAAATTCGTCAAAGGATTTTAAATCCTTCAAAGAGGAGAAGAGATTGGGGAGGAAATCCATGCCAAACACAATATGAAAAAAGTTCTCTCCTTCTGGCTTCCTCTCCATTTTCCTCACCTAAATCACATACCTTTCTTCCTTCTTATTTCCTTGCCCTCATACCAAACAAAGCCTAGATTTATAAGTTAAGTATGACATTCAAACAGTCAGAGATGAAGTACCTGGCTGCGGAATCTTTCAGCTTCTCAACTTCATCTTCTATCTTTGAAAATACTACTTTCTTCTCTTCAACGCTGGCAGCCACAAACTCCTTCACCAACTCGTCCAAACTTGAAACTATGCCAGCCTACAAAAGAACTAAACCAGTAAAATATGCAATCAAGGCCGTGTAACTGTAGTATTCAATTCAAGTCATTACTAACCTTTGATGTAAGCTGTCCTTTTCCATCTCGATGGGTGCCGGATTTTTCATTGATAAAGTTCACAAAGTCTTCCAAATCTCTGCCACCTTCATACTCTTCACCACCTTTCTTGTTCTTTGGGAAAAATTTTATTGTAGGAAACCCGCTAACTCCGTATCTGCATAAACAGCATTGTCCTTTGCTCAAAGATCCTTACGATTTCTTAAATTAGGAAACAAAGACTCCCTTCTTAAGAAAATAGTTATTTTCAGTATTTGTGCACTTACTTTTCAGCTAGATCCCTGTACTTATCAGCATCTAGATTAGCAATCACCACACCCTCCTCCAACTTAAAAGCAGTTGCTACCTTTTCATAGGTCTGCAGGAGAAAAGAATCAGTGATCATTACTCGTAAAAACAAGTACGAAGACTCACTACAGATTGTTGACTTACGGGAGCAAGGTTTTTGCAGTGGCCACACCTGGCAGACGCAGAACACATGACAAGATTAAGATACTTTCCATTTTAGATGTCCAGAAAATAAAGTCTTAAATACAACATGGTTGGGGAAAATAAAATTAACTGGGAAAGGATGCATCACGAAAGATTACCATGGTGCATAAAACTCAACCAAAACGTCTTTGGTTTCATCCAAGACAACTTCATCAAAATCGTCAGCTGTTAGCTCCACTACGCTGGATGGAACTGCAGCTATTTTGACATTTGTTCCTGCGGATATATGTTGACATGAAAACTGAGCACCGACCAGAAACTTTGGCAATAGAGACATTCAAATCTCAGGCAATAAAGTAAGTCCTAGACATCACAAGGAGGAGCAAGTAGGAACAAAAAGCTGCACACAGTTTACGACTCCATTCAAAAAGAGGATGGTAAAAAAAAAAAAGGATTGATGAAAGATGCACTTCAATGCGAATAAAGAAAAAATTAGAAAGAAAGAAAAAATTACCCCCTTCTGTGTTTACAAACTCGGCAAGTGCTTCTGTGGTACGCGGTCCTTCGTACCTACAAACATCAATTTCAATTTTAATCACAGGTTTTGAAACAAAAGGAAATGTGCTAAAAAATATTGAAACTTTAAATAGGTGACGAAAGTAGATGAGCTAAAAAAATATTGAAACTTCATATTAGTGAATGCCAAAATATTTTGAGCCACTCTAATATGACATTTGATTCACCAATTCAAACTGTGAAACAATGTAGCAATTTAAATTCTATGAGAGAAAATACAACAGTAAAACTAGCTCAAAACGAAAATTTTCCGGTTTGAACTAGTAAACCAAACATCCCTTAAGTGGTTGAATTGTTCTTACTTTTTGGGTTCCAAAGATCCTTTGGCAAACCATTGGATTGTTGGGTAGCCCGAAACCCCATATTTGCTGCACAAGCTTTTGTGCTCATCACAGTCCACCTGCTCCAAATTAAACCCATAATAACTCAAGGGCGCATTCAACAAACAAATTCAAAAAAATAAATAAAAAAGCGTATAGGCACAATTGCAAAACAGAAAAACTCAATCAAAGTCCAAATTATATTATTATTATTATTGTTTACGGCTGAGAAATGAAATTGCGCATAAACACAAAAAGTGCTGACCTTTCCGATCAAAACCGATTTCGCCTTCTTGAAAGTCGTCCCGAGCTTTTCATACTCTGGAGCAAGCTTCTTACAGTGCCCACACCTATCATTTCAGAGCAAACTCCTTTAATTCAGAAAACACACAACTCTATTATCAACCTTCTTTATAGCAATTTGAAGAATCAGATTTTAACGGCATTTTTAATAATCTCACAAAATCGAATCCGAAAAATCCTTACTATATACGTATTTGCGATCTGATGAATCGGATTATGTAAACAGATCTATGAAAACTCCGATTAACGCGTGACAATTCTGGTTATGCGAATTGGATCGACGAAGAATCATAATTTCGGTTGAAGAAAATGGAAAAAAAAAAAAAAAAGGAGATTACCAAGGAGCGTAGAACTCGACGAGAGCTCCTCTGTCGTGGCCAACCTCCTTCTCGAAGTTATCCTCGGAGAGCACAACGACGTCGTCTGCTATGGCCGAAGAGAGAAGTACAGCCAAAATTCCAAAGGAACAGACCCAGATCTGAGACATCTTCATCGCTATCACCTGATACTCTCTCTTTCTCTCTGTTTCAGTTTCAGTTTTAGTTTCGTTTTTCTCCGAACAAGAAAGACAACATAGATTTATAGTATATTATTTTCATACGTAAGAGCAAAGGAAAAGCTTTTTTTTTTTTTTTTTTTTAAGGTAAGGAAAACTTTATTTTATTTATTTATTTTCTCATTTTTTGGTCCTCTGTATTTCTTTTATTTTTGTTATTTTTCTTACAGGAGCAATATTTTTTCCTTGACAATAAAATAATATCTCTTATTTTTTAAGGATTCCCCTTTTTTTTAATCATTTTTCGTTGATATTTTCTGAACCCAATCTTGTCTTAAATTAGGCAATATGGGGGGCTAAAAGAAGGTAGGAGATAGATTTAGCAACCTCACGTGTGATTTTTTCATTTAAATTAACGTAAAAATTTTTTATTTCTTGCAGTTTTATTATGTCTATTAAAGCAATCACAAATCTAAAGCTGCTTGTTTGAAAACAGTTTGAACTAAAAAAGTTTATTTGAATTGATTTTGTTATAGTTTTTTTATGTCTTAGAATTTGAATTATTATAACGTTTTAAGTTCTAAATATATTTTTAAATAGACTATTATAATTAAATTGAGAAACATTTATTATATCAGAAGGTCTACACATATTTTTGGGTAAATAAAATCCACACAATTAAAATATGTTAATCACTAATTAGTTAAAAACCCTGTAATAATCAGAAGCAGTAATTACTAATATTTTAAAACTTTAGCTTTTGTTTGAAATGATTACAACCATCAAACAGTATAAAGCCCTCAATAGTTATAACAAAAAACTAAAAATCCTTACAATATAAAATTTTACATACTATAATTTTTAAATTAAAATTTTTCTTTCAATCTCTCTCCTAAACACTATTTTAATAACGATCACAGCAAGAAATAACTAGCATTTTCTACGTTTTTTTTTTTTTTTTTTTTTTGTGCTCTTATGTCACGTTGACACGCGGAAAATGTGATTGTTGATACGAAGTATGTAATGACACGTCGATGAATTTTTCAACAGTGACGTGTTTTAGTGATGTGGCGAGATTTTATAGGCAGAACTGTCCGGAACGTGGAAGGCGTTAGGCAAGCCTAAACTCTAAATCATGAAACTTTAAAACTTGGTTACTACCAGTATACGTATTGCATCACACCCTATAAGCCCGGATCAAACCAGTCTTATTGGGCCAGCAGTGCTGGCCCGCATTTTGAATGGGTTAAGCAGTCGAATAGTAAAGGTGGAGAAAAAGGAAAATATATGTACGTGTAAGAAGAACAAATTACAGGAATTTTGTATTGTAAATAGCAGTAAATTCAGAATTTATCATCCCCTCAAAAAAAAAAAAAAAAGAAGGAAAATAATTTATCATATTTATATTTAAAAAATTTGATAAATCCAGAATTTACCTGGATCTACCCCATTTGTGGTAAATCCAAGATTTGTTAAATTTACTCTCTTGCAGCTCCAAGTTATATACATTCTTTTGCTGATGTTTACAAATTTTTTATTTACATAATATTTACAATTTATGGTTAATAAACTAATTTTTCCCCAAACAATCTTCTTTTATAATTACAAATGTTATTTATTAATTACTTTGCTAAATGTGCTAATTATTGTCATGATATTCTAAAGTATTAGCTGCAATTACTCTCGTAAAGGCTCAACATAGATCAAGCTTTCGCCAACAGTCCAAGAGGGATGAATACAAAAAATGGAGAGAGAGAAAATGAGAAAAATTAGGGAATGTGTATGTCTTAATTCACCTTATTAGTTTTATATCATTCTTTAAAAATTATGTCCCTTTCAAGATAATATCTAAAACGAGTAAGGAAGGCAAAAATTTTATACTACTCGATAAATGACATATTTTTTTATGCCCTCTTCTTGAAAGGGAATTTCTCTTAGATTTCCTCTAAAAATTTTCAAAAAAGTAAAGAAAATGTCACTTTTTCAAAACTAATTATAGTAAATAACAAGTTTTGAAAATATTTATAATAAATGTCAAATCTATTGTATAAATAATTAATTTATCCATTTGTTTATAGTGTAAATAATTTTTATTTATAGAATAAATACATTTATGATACAAATAATGTATTTACCTCTTGTTTTCAATGTAAATGTTTCTCATTTATATAGTAAATAAATTATTTATATTACAAAAATATACTATAAATATTTTCAAAACTTAATATTTACTTTAAAAATTTTCAAAAATTTTACATTTCTCCTATTCTTCTAAAATTTACTGTCAGACCCAAAAACGATCGTTTAACCAGTGCACTCTTATGTACGACAAGAAATGTAAGATCCTTCGTGATAGTCTAGGTTTATAAGTTATGGACAACACCTAAGAATACGACAATACATGTAGTACTTTAAAATATTTCGTACAAGAAGCGCATAAAAAACTTTATGTATGTTACTTATCTAACACCTACATTGATCGGCAGTACTATGTACTCATTACAACCAGACAACAAAATCGAGAACCATTCTACAGTGTTTGTGAAGGAAATGTCGACTTCACCAATAAGAATAGTTTTTTTCTTTTTTTTTTTTTTTTTTGAGGTGGCAATGAAAATAGTGTTGAAGAAGAAATAAGGACCAATTTTGTATTTCAAGCAAAAAAAAAAAGGGGCAATTTTTTTGACGAAACCGAAAAATATATTCATTATTTGTCTTTCATCTGTCAAAAAATAAAAAATCATATTAACGATTTTAAAACATACACTACCAATAAAGTTTCAAATAGAAAAGTCTGTAACATAAAAAAAAAATAAAATAATAATTTTGTACCATTAGGATTACTACTGTCTTCGAAGTTATAATTCTGTGAGAGTGGGTCATCTCTGCACTTTGCAGCTTATACAAAGGGAAAAGACATACATAACTTATTCTGTGACATTTATGAGACATGGCTAAATTGAAGCCTCTTATTTAAATTAATATTAATAAAGACAGCGGCCCTTCTTTTTTAGTTGATTTAAAAAAAAAAGACCACTCTTAGCAACAATTGAAGTACCTAAAGTAGCTCCAAGACTGCAATCTTCATGTCCTTGAAATTAAAAAAATATAAAGTAGGAATTTAGTTTCTACAATAAACTAACTTATTAACTTTAATTTTGCGAACTAATTACGTGGAGATCGTGCATTAAGTTCATGGCCTAAAGCGGCTTTTAAAGAAAAAGTAAATATAAGAGTGTTTAATAAAGTTAAGACTAGTCTTTTGCATAATATTGACCGTAGTAATTAACTTTTTCTTTTCCAAAAAAGAAGTTATATGAGTTATTACTTTCTTTCAGACAAAAAAAAAAAAAAAGAAGATAATTATAAGCTGATAAACGTACGTAAAAAACGAGTGTGTTGTGTCTGCATTGTGCACAAAAAAATAATAAATAAATAAGCCAATTAAGCTGCAAAAATAGCGTGTCTTCACCAAGCCAACAAAAATGAATGCGTTGTGTCTATATTAACACACGTATTAATTTTAGAAGGCTTTTTTCGTGCTATATTCAATGCAATCGATAGCCTTTTTTTACCCCTTTCTTTCTAGTTATTCGTTAAATTTAATCCTAGCTGAAGAGTAATTAATAATCACCTAACTTTTGGCCTTTTGGGAGCCATACACGGCTGCGGGCCACCCAGGTAAATCTTTTTTTTTTCCCTTTCAATATTACATATAAAATTTATTTTCTACTTACCCTTAAAATTGTGTTTCTTCTCTAACATTTTATATCTCATTTATTTATTTTTTTAATAATGTTAATATATATTCTATTCTCACTAAATTTTTCAGGCTCCATCTCTGGCCATATGAAAAGTAAGGAAAAAAAGATTTAGAACATACTAATATCAAATATAGCAGTTTTCGCTATCTCCATGATCCAATTAACACATTTTAATGTCCATGAATACCTTTCTGTTTCTTTTAATTTTTTCGGTAATTGTCTAAATAAGATCACTAAGTAAAATATACCAATAGGTGATAGTATTGTCTTCTTTTAAATGCCTCTAAATTAGGTCACTTAGTACAGTACATTAATAGATTATATTATTATCTCCTTTTAAAAGCCTTTATAAGCTGTTTAGAAGAGCGGTTAAAATCGTTGGTTAGAACCATATTAGTTTAAAATTTTACAGTTGTTGAGAGTTTTATACTATAATTGTTTTTGCTTCCTACTATAGCTATAAAGAATTTTTTTTATTTTAGACAGTTGAAACTTGGTTCCAACCTTGAGTGCTAAATAAAGGCTTAAATGTCTCGTGGTCTATATGTTTGTAAATCATGTATGTTCTTTATTTCCCGTGATTTTATAAATTAAAAAAAAAAAAACAAAGGTTGTCAACGTTTCAGTCGGCGTAGGACTAATTGGTAACGTTGTACAACTACACGCCACTGGAATACCGAACAGTTTGGAGGAATATTCATGTAATGCCACATCCTATTCGTTATAGTGAGAGGCAAATAAATATATAGCATTTATAACATATGATCCCACCAAGGTCTAAAATTCCAACACTAATAATGTCGAAGGAAAACAACAGGACCATATAGAAAGACCCTTTTAGCTTTATTATTGTTCTCGAACTACTTTTCAACTTTTCCTGCTGAATTAAACGTTAATGCCAAGCACTCTCCAAAAAAAAAAAGTCCAAACATTACAGATCATTGAAGACAAGAGAAACTAGCTATGGCTAAAAATTAAGCTAACTTGTACATGAGTATCATCACTCAACGACGTCGTCTCTCAAAAGCGACCCGGGCGTTTTGTTTGTCGGAGTTAATAACCTCTGATCCGAATTTATGATTATTATCATACTCATGATCATCACCTTAACTCCCAATTATCACTTTCCCACAACAATGACAACATTTTTTCCTTCTCCTGGTCCCACGTTACCTCTTCATGTGGATGAGGATAATGATGATCATGCCCTAGAGCCACAGTGGCCGTTGATATGGTAGAAATACTGGCACTGCTATTGTCCCAACCCCACAAATCAACACCACAATCTTCAAAATTAATTCCTGATGAAGCCATTGAAGAGCTCGAAAACCAAGAGTGATGATCAGTGGTACAAATCTGACCTCCAATATTTGAGCTCACATTACCACTGCTTTCAGCTAGCTCAACACGACTTGGGGCCATGACAAAATTAAAGTCGTTTTTTGGACTTTTGCTACTAGTACATGAAGTTCTATTATTCTGTGCAGCTGCCCCATTGTAATTTCCTAAGCTGTCCTCGCTTAAAGTCAAAACCCCATTTGGATTTAGCAACTCGCTATCAATTATGCCATCAAAGCACGACATGCCATCTTGATCATCATCATCATCATATGGCCCCAATAAATTTTCTGCCTCCTCCTCATTAAAGCTTGGGCAAATTAACGATGTTGATGAGTTATGATCGTCATATTGATCAGTTAACGTGCTCATCTTCTTCACTCCATCACCACCACTTGATGAGCCAGCTGCTTGTGGTGCTGGTAAGGTTTCTGATCCTGATTGTTCTTGATCATCAGCCTCATCAGAAGAAGGAGTACTCTTTGGCTCGATTAGAAGGTACTCGTCGAGGTCCCCTTTATGATCGTCGACGTCGCAATCCATGGCAGTACGGGACAAGCTAGTGATCTCTTTCTCCATTATTGGAGTTTGTGGCTCCGGAATAATCTCCAACTCGTTGATCACAACCTGATCATGATCATGGTAATCATGATCATCATGACCAGACGATGATGAGCCATCTTTTGGATCAACAATATTCTTCTTTTTTGAAATAGTAGTAGTAGTACCAGTACTTCTTGAGCCATCTTCTTGGAGATTATTGATGACATTGCTGCTCTTGTTCTTTTTCGTCTTCTTCATGGAAACTGACCGGCTAGCTCTACCGCCTTTTCGCTTAGGCGGAACATTTAGTAATTTGGTTAAGTCCATGATCGTTGAGATGGTTTGATCAGTGGTACTACTACTGCTCCTATCATTAGGTGTACAGCTTGGCCTTCTAAAGGTGTAAACTTTTCTGCTCAAGTGGGAGTTCCAATAGTTTTTTATCTCGTTGTCTGTTCTTCCTGGCAAGTGACTAGCTATCAAAGACCATCTACAAACAGTAAAAATTAGAATTAGGCATTTACTCTTCTTCAGTGTACCTTGTCTCATAAGAACCGAAAAAATAATCAGAACATGACATGGGGAGTTCTCCAATGAGAACCCGTATTATTGTGTGCAATTTTAAACCCGCACGTTTAGTTAAAATTATTTTTTTATATTAAAAAATAAATATCTACTGATAAGTATTTTTTTTTCTCGTTAGATAAATTACTATAATATACAACAAAGTCACCAAAAAAGGGCATAATCTATAACTATAGATATATGAAAAAGACAATTCGCATTTGATATATTTTTTCATACTTGATAAGCACAAACCTCTTTCCTTTTTTTGCTTTTTTGTTTTTTCGTTCTTTCTTGTTCATATATATTTTTTAAAAATTTTATCCTTTCTTTTTTTTTTTAGAAGCTCCTCTACAATTAGTTGTTGCAAATTTGTAACTTGCTTTTTTAAAATATTTTTTCCACTTTCTTAAATAATTATTATCCTTTCACCATTTCATTTACCGAGTTTAATGTTAGTGTTAAACAATGTATTAACAACCACTAACACATCCATTACTAAACAAAAAAATAGAAAAATAATAAAATAATAATTGAAATTTAACTCTACATTAAACTTGTAAAATTACGCCTATGTGCATGGTACATGACAACTAACTAATAACAATTAAGTGCTTTGTAAGACAAACGGCGATAAAGTAATTAATATTAATATCACACACCTTCCAGTGGATAAGGATCTACGAAGTGTTCGAAAGCTCTCCCTACATAAATGTTTAAATGTTGCTTTTCAAGCAAAAGGGAGAAAACCAAAAGCACGTTTCTTCCCCGCTGATCGCATAATTGAAACCATTTAAGAGTGGAAAATAAATAAAGGAGAAGAAATTTTGAGAACACGTTGACCCATAAAAAGTAGATGAAAAGTGAAAATTATTATCGGGAAAAAAAGAGAAAGTAGACCATGAAAAAGTTAAGAATCCGCTAATAGTAACTATTATTTTATTGGAAAGTAAAGCTAACTTTATAAAAGAAATATTAGTACATACAATCATTTTGTATATATATTTAGCATCGAAAAACGCGTGGATCGGAAAATAGCATGGCATTCAATAATTTTACCTTTTCTATTATGAAAATAATAATTTTTACATTTTGACATCAGATCATTATTTAATGTTTTTTATTTTTTAATATAAAAGAAGAGCTAAGAATGCTTTATTAGTCACGTGAGTACTCATGACCATCGGAAGAATTAAATTAAGTAATTAATTAGGAACTAATGTTGCACTGCACTAACCTGTTACCCAATGTAGCATGTAATTTTACAATGATCTCTTCTTCCTCAGTGGAGATATTCCCTCTCTTTAAATCAGATCTCAAGTAGTTTATCCATCTCAATCTACAACTCTTCCCACACCTCAGTAATCCTGCTTTTATAAATTTGTCCCAATTAAAAAAAAAAAAAGAGAAAAAAATGAAGAAGAACCCAAAATGTTTACAATAACATATATTAAAAGAAAGAAACTTAAAAAAAAAAAAACATTTTAAATTCTATTTGGGAAGCAAGTTGGAACTGAGGGTTCAAATAGTTGAAATGGTTGATATACTGCTGTTCTAACCGAGGCTGCATTATATATCTAAACAAAATAGTATATATGATGAAAATTGTGTAAGATATATACATATATATATATATGTGATTAATTTACCTGCATTCTTGGGAAGTGATCTCCAGGAGCCTTCCCCATTGGCCTCAACATACTTGATCAAGATCTCGTCTTCCTCAGCCGTCCATCTTCCTTTCTTGAGACCAACTTTCTCACAGCATGGAGCTCTTCCCATTTTCTGATATTCAATCAAAATCCTCTTCAGTCCCGGCAGCTAGCAGTAGCGTACCACTACAGCTGCAGAGACGTTAGATCAGTTGACCTCTGCCGCTGCTAATGATATGATGATTTTTTTTTATTTTTTTTTGGGGGGTGGGGGGTGGTGGCGGCGCGCGGGGGTGCGGGTTTTGGTTTTTGTCGTCTCTCCTAGTTACGAGGACTTGCTTAGCTTGCTAACTCTTCGTAAAATACTCAAACAACATGGCGTGGAATTTATAGAGAGAGAGGACAGTGGTGGGCCAGTGACGTAGACGGATGTGTGTGAGAGATTCAGCCACGTAGCCACAACATTGGACGATGGAGAGCGTGGCGTGTCCATCGACGATGGGATCATGACGGGGTGACGGTCTCCCACGTTCGATGTCTGTCGTACGAACACGAGGCCAAATGTGATTTTGGGCCCACTCTCTTACTCTGAGTGTAATTCCGCCTCAATTATGAGTTAACAAGACAATGGCTCAATTTTTATTTGTTGAATTAAAAAATAACTGTAGTTTACAAATATTTTATATATGTTTTAAAATAATATTATTAAAATAATTATTATATAATTATATAATATTATTAAAATAATTACTATATAATTAAAAATTTTTTAAAGATATTTTAAATATTGTGTTGAATTTTAATTTTATAATAATAATTTGGCCATACAATCTAATTTTCTCCTCAATTGTCAAACGGCCTATAATCCAGACATGAAAAACTACAACGTAATTGCACGACTCAATCTCCATGACCATAACTTAGGGTAATTTAAACACACATAACTTAAAGATTGATTGAAGATAATAATATCGCAATTCATAAAAAAATCTTACTAAGTGCCTTATTCAAATCACATGTAATTGCTTGTTGGTTAAAGGAAATTCGTGAGCACTTAAAGACTGCTAGAAGCAGTGCTTTTATCACAAATACGGCTTTGTTTCGTGTTTTAATTGACTTATCTCGTGCTTCTGTGGCTCATTCGTGGCTTCACTTTATTTATATTCAATTACATAAATTATGTGTCCTTTTTGCCTTAGAAAAATGGCGTCCTTTCAAAACGATTATTGAATACAAAGTAGGTGAACTTATAAGTGTGAAGTACTAGTTTTCGGAGAAAAAGAGTTTTTCGCTTACTCAACATTATAATGTATACTCGTGAAGAAGTATCATTTCATAGTTTATGCTCAAGATCATCGAGTTTCATATTTTTATTTTTTTCTTAATTTCATTAAGTTTCGTTTAGAACAGCGAGAAAGGCACTTAAAAACCATACGGAAATAGTGAGAAATATTCAAAACTAATTTAGTTAATAGCATGTTTTGAAAATATTTATAATAAATGTCAAATTTATTATGCAAATAATTTATTTATCTTTTTGTTTATAATGTAAATAATTTTTATTTACATAATAAATAAATTTATGATACAAATAATATATTTACCACCTTGTTTATAGTGTAAATATTTCTTATTTACATAGTAAATAAATTATTTACTTATAAATCTGTAAATATTTTTAAAATCTGATATTTACTTCAAGTGTTTCAAAAACCTGATATTTCCTTTATTCTCCCAAAACCCTAATTACTAGGTAAGAGATAAATTAAATGCTAAGAAAAATTGCGTGTAATTTTGAAATGAATATTTTAGTATGAAAAAAGAACTTAAATAAAAAAAAGCAATAACTACACTTAAATTTTTCAATGAGCATGTGCCTTTACCAGATCCCACATGACTTGGCCATTGATCATGATCTAAAAGGGAAAAAAAATGTGTACAGCTTTTAAATTGAAAATTGAAATATGAAGAAGTACAATTTAATTGAAATATCAGTGGGCACGTTTTTCACCGGATTTCATCCCACGTGACTTTGTCTTTGGTTTGATTTGATGTGATTCAATATTCCACAAGTTTGATTCTCATGTGCTGTAACTTTTTTTTTTTTTTGGTGAGTTGAGAGAAAAAAAAATATTCCAATCTGATTTTAATATTGATCGTATACAAAATATTATACAAAATGTATGCAACCTATAGCTAAAATCAATTTAGTTAAAAATATTATAATATATAAGAATTTATTTAGTAACAACTTTTTATATTTTACTAAAACTGTTAAAAATTTTATACTGTTTAATAAACAGAGTCAAACAGAAAGCCCATCACCCACCCTAATTAATTTCCTAGTCTATAAAAAGTCCTATTTCTCATAACCGGCCATTTTTTTCCATTAACTTATCATTGCCTTCAACATTGTTTTGATACATACACACGCATATATATGTACGAAGATGAAATTCATGCCACACGTGTATTTTGCTATTCTTGAAATTCACATGTATTTTGCAATATGAATGAGAATGGTGACCATACAGATAATGGTATATGCCAAAACACTGATGCGCCACCATGACAAATGAATTCAACTAACTCATTTTTTTGGTGAATGAATTCAACGACCTCATTTCTTTTGAATTAAGACAGGTTATATGTAGGACAAACTTTATTGAACAGGCTAGGCCAAGTTGAAGCTGCTTCTGGACAGAAGCTGGAGCCAAGAGTTGGCAGAAAATTTTAAGTACCATATTAGAACACGTCCCTTCCAAAACGTTCTGAGATCGTGGCAGCTTAAGAGCAATAAATAAATATATATATATACATATATGGACAAGGAGTGAAATATATTTTCTGTTTTGATTTTATTTTAATCACTATAGACACTTTCACTATCAATACAAAACAACGAAGACACGTCCTCTCGTAGGCATGTCATGCACGGAAACAAAAATGCAACATTCGGGGGGAAAGGAGATGGGACGTTAAGTTAAATAAAATAAATTAAACAGGGTAAATGAGTATAAAGAAAATAAACGTAAAGTAAATTGTTTAGTCAAAATTTTATCAGCAGTTACTATCATGTAAACGAAGACGAATAAGCAATTGAACAATAAATCTAATATTAATACAAGATAACTAAAAATTATCATTTATAGTCTAAATTAGGCTATATAATTGACATAAACGACAACAACACTGAGACAAGTCATACAATACATGTATCATACCATAATTTTAGAAAAAATATCATTTTTACTTATGTTTCTTCCTCTTCAAAAACCTCCAATTGCGCTTTGTAGTGTTGAGCATTTGTTATAATCACTTGACGTGACTAAGATGAAAACACTGTATACCCACATGTGTTAAACGATTGCTGATGCCAATCGGTCTTATAAAGTGTGATTGATTTGCATCAAACCACGATTCCTCATTGAATTATCTGCAATCTTTTTTAACCTGATACAGTTTTAATTTGGGGCCCAATAAAATAGTAAAACTTACTATAAAAAATACACTATATATTATAGAGTGTTTGATAAAATAAGCTATAACTCATAAGTTTTAATTTAAACAATAAAATGCTCTCAAATGCTACAGTAAAAAAAACAAAAAACTGCTGTAAATTAGTTTTAACCATGATTCTAACTTATTTTGTTAAATACCCTATTAGACTCAGGCTTACAATATTGTAAGTAGTAGGTTTTAAGCCTATAACATGACAATAATTTTTCTTATCGTATGAACCTTTTTCCATTACATGTTATATAATAAAATAAATCTAATAAACAAAAACTTACAATAACTTGTCATTTATCCTGCTAAAGCTCTGGCTGCTGTTTTGCAGAATGATTTATTGCTTTTTTTTTTGTATGGAGACATAAGACTTTGTTTTTAACCATTAGAATTTAATAAAATCATAGTTTTGATGCAAATCTAACAAGTAAAAACAAGTAAGCTATTTGTTGGTTTGCCTAAAAAATGTTAATTTCAAAATCAAACAGTTAAAATACGCCCACAATATTGGGAAAAAAAAAAACGACTACTCGTTGAGTTTTTATGGCTTTGATATGTTTCTCATCAAAATTCTCCAACCCTCAAGAGAGTAAATATTAGAAAAAAAAAAGTAAATAATAAATATAAATATAATCAGAAGAAAAATAATCGTTGAAAAATTAAGGTAAAAAATAAAGACGGAAATTATTATTATAGACACCAAATTTATAGTACTTCTACTTGTTTTTTTTTTTTTTTCACTGTGACTTCTAAGAAAGAAAAAAAAAATTACATACTCAAAAACTTTCACCTGAACACTGGATACAATCTGCAAATAATTTTGACAAAGTAACTCGTAAGACTCTCGATTCCAAACCACCCTCTTGCCCTTCTTTGTTATGGGGCCTCTAACTTGTAAAACTATCAACTCGAAGGTAATTGTTTCTCGAAGAATATCCGCTCTTCTTGCGTCTTCACTTCCCTTTGAAGTTGAGCTGGAATTTCGTTGGCAGTTGTTCACGGAGCAAAGGAGTATTTTCTGAGCTAATAGCAACTCGCTGCTTTAGATCATTTAAACGTCCTTAAATTACTTGGGTCTGGTTTTATCAAGGATCCTAGATTTTGGGTAGTCGATGTGGAACGCGACCTTGATCCCTAAAACGCGAGGTATAATAAAAATATTTGATTTACTTCTTCAGCCTTTACTTTTTCTTTTTATCCAGCTAAAGCCATGTCATCGATATGTTAGAATCAAATTGCAATATATACAACAATTTAAACTCATAAAAGCGAAAGCAAAATGGATCGAATATTACCTCATACCATTGCTTTTTCTTGCTCTGTTTTTGGACGAATTTCTCTCTGTTTTTTTGAAAAATTTTCTGAACACTCTCAATTTTCTTTTGATGGTGTAATCTGTAAAATTGTGTGCTCAGGGACCCAATGGATGTTTCTTAAATAGCAACCCGTGACCATCACACGGTTGGTTACAAAGGCAGTTATTTGCAGTTGAAAGTTTTTTTTTTTTTTTGTTTTACAGAAACATAACACGTGGGCCAAAAAATAGAGTTTTTACATTCTCCCACTTGGCCCATACATTACATCAACTGCTACAAGAAGAAACAAAACATTTGAATTATGGCGACAGATCCTTTAAATAACAAGTACTATCTTCCATGTATTACAATATATTTTGTCTCTCAATAACTACCATATATCTTAATGAATAAACCTTATATTTATTCTAGGTCCAAACTGTAGTGATGTTTTTTATAAATAAATACGTGCACTTAACTGAAGATAAAATGAGAAAATATCATAAATATAGAGTATCACAATAAAGTACAACAAATTACATAAGGGAACCAAGTCCCATTCTGTCCATATGATCCCTAAATTTTACCTGTGGCATGCCTTTAGTTAAGGGATCGGCAATCATCAATTCAGTGCTTATGTGTTCAATGACCACTGCTTTATCCTTAACACGCTCTCTTATGGCCAGATACTTAATGTCGATGTGTTTGCTTCGACTACCGCTCTTATTGTTTATAGCCATAAATACAGCAGCTGAATTGTCACAGAAAATTCTCAATAGCCTAGAGATAGAATCCACAATCCTAAGCCCAGAAATGAAACTCCTGATCCATACACCATGCGAGATAGCCTCAAAACAAGATACGAACTCTGCCTCCATAGTGGAAGTAGCAGTCAAGGTTTGCTTGGCACTCCTCCATGAAATGGCTCCACCAGCCAGCATGAAAATGTATCCGGAAGTTGATTTCCGTGAATCAATGCAGCCAGCAAAGTCAGAGTCAGAGTAACCAATGACCTCCAAGCTGTCAGTCTGTCTATACATAAGCATGTAGTCTTTGGTTCCTTGCAGGTACCTCATCACTTTCTTTGCAGCCTTCCAGTGGTCTAATCTTGGATTACTCTAATATCTGCCCAACATTCCTACAGCGAATGCAATGTCAGGTCTTGTGCAAATCTAAGCATACATAAGGCTTCCAACAGCTGAAGCATATAGAATGTTGCGCATCTGTTCTCTTTCAAGGTCATTTTTAGGGCACTGATTTAGATTGAACCTATCACCCTTTACAATGGGAGCTATACTCGGTGACCAATTCTTCATCCGAAATCTCTCCAAAACTTTGTTGATATAGGTCTCTTGAGACAGACCTAAAGTGCCTTTATATCTGTCTCTGTGTATCTTAATGCCTATAACGAAGGATGCATCACCCATATCCTTCATGTCAAAGTTTTTAGAGAGGAATTTTTTCACCTCATGTAGCATACCCTTGTCATTGGTTGCAAGCAAAATGTCATCCACATAAAGCACAAGGAAACAAATCTTACTCCCACTGACCTTCTGGTATATACATTGATCCATAATGTTCTCTATGAATCTAAATGAAGAGATCACCTCATGGAATTTTAAATACCACTGACGGGAGGCTTGTTTCAATCTATATATGGATTTCTTAAGCTTACACACCAATTGCTCACCACTTCTAGAGGAGAATCCTTTTGGTTGTTTCATATAAACCTCTTCCTCTAGTTCACCATTGAGAAATGCTATTTTCACATCCATTTGTTGCAACTCTAAGTCAAAATGAGCAACGAGTGCCAAGATGATGCGGAGGGAATCTTTCTTAGAT